>JASANQ010001211.1:0-71515 GCA_030849645.1 Wallacemonas sp. Wsd | reverse complement strand
TCCACGTTCCAGTCCATGTGGATCAAGAAGAGCGAGTACGACGAGTCTGGCCCGGGCATCGTCCACAACAAGTGCTTCTAAGAGGAAATTCGCGGAGGCAACACTCGGAAACTGGAAAGAACAAGGAGACATAGAATCAAAATCGACCACTTCGCACTCTCACACACCGCGAGTGCACTCCCCTCCCTCTTTTTTTCCTGCTCGCGGACGTACTTGCTAACAGCGAGCACAGCGCGTTCGGCAACAGTAGAGGGCAGAATGACAATACATCCATGTGATTAACTGTGCGTCATTTTCGACTCGAGATGCCAAGGTTTCAACTGTTCACCGGACCTTCGTTACTTTGTCTACTTTCTGTTGTTCTTTCCTCCCTCTTTGGCGAAATGGACCGTGCTTTTTTTTTCTTTTTCGTTCAAGTGCAAAAGGCACACCCCTCGCTTTTTTCGTGTTCATTATATATTTGTTTCTCTCTTTTTTCCTTTCTTGTTTTTCAAATCCTTGACACAAAGGAGACGAGCTCGTGCCCCCCAAACATAGCAAGAACAACACCATTGTCCCCTCTTTTTTTCGTTTTGTTTGACTTTACACGGTTCTCCGTCGCGGTGCACCTGTGCATGCAGAGACACAAGGACACAAGCACCTTCCACATTCGCCGAAACGCCACACAACGACAAGAGCGGCACAGGGAACAGTCCCCCATTTGGTGAAATTTGCGGAGCGCATCAAGAGTGCTACCGCGCCTCCCCTGGCGCATAGAACGTGACTCTCTGACATGCTCTTGGTCCCCAATAACCTCCTTCTTGACCGTACCGTGTTGTGGATGATGATTGAAAAAGAAACTTAGACAAAAAGTGCGCCTCTGCGGACACGCTCACAAACGAAAAACAGTTGGTTGAACTCCGCCTCGCTGTTTTACTGCCGCACTTACTTTCGGGCATCGAGCCAAGGTATATATATATATATATATATATATGTGTGTGTGTGTGTGTGTGTGTGTGTACTTTCGGTCGGGGATGCGCGCACACTCAAGCAGTCCGAGAGGCGATGACTAGTGTGTCACGCCACAGCCTGCGACCTCCACCATCGTAAGTGCGCGGATTCGTTGCTCACGCCTCCTGTTGCTTTTTTTTTTTCAAAATTGTCCGGATGCTGTTCCTTCACCTCTCTCTTCATCCCTCTTCATCTCTCTCTGTCTCTCACCCACAAAACTATAGATCTACGTGCGTGTGTGCAACTCACTTCACACCCCACAAGCGAAACGTCACATCTACTGCTGACACTCCTTCCTTTTTCTCGCGCTCCCCTCTCTTTTCCTGCTTCCCATCATACTGCGGTTACTGTGAGGACCTCATGTCATACGACCAAGACGCATCACTGATCGTCAGTGTTCTCGATGAGAAGGCAATTGAGTCTGCTGGTCGGCTGTCACTAGGCGACGACCGTGGCGGCGCATGTACGCCGCCGTTGATGGCAAGTGCCATGGCAACTGATGGCGCCACCATGTCCAACTTTCTGCTGCTTGGAAAGCTGAAGAATGCTGTCTACGAGGTACTGACGTGCCTGGGCAATCCCTCGAACACCTACGACGTGGATGACTTCATCTCTGTTGCCGAGGAGTGCGTGAAGGAGCTGAAGACCATCAAGGTGGAGCGCCGCATTGAGTCGCGTCGCGCCAATTTCTCCCTTCGTCACGGCAACACATCTGCGCTTTCACCCGGACGCTCCGTCGCCTCTCCGTCGAACCGTGACGCGACCGTTCTGGCTGACGACAGCGAGGACGCGGCGCGCACGCCGTCGGCGCCGCGCAGCTACAAGGCCGCGCTCATGAAACAGAAGAAGGGATCCCCTCCGCGTCACAAAACGGAGGACCTCACGCGAGAGGACGTGGAGGCGACACGTCTCGCCTCTGCGCTGCGCAGCGAGGAGCGCCAGCGCCAGGCCGAGGAGCGTCGTCTGGACCACCTCCAAGAAATGAAGCACAAGTCCGAGGCGGCAGGGGCACGTGGGCAGCTGGTCAAGGCACGGCGCGAGGAGGCAGAGGAGCGGAACCGTCGTGAGGCGGAGCAGCGCCAAGCGAGCGGCGTGCGTCGCGGAGAGGAGGCACGGCAGCAGACAGTGGACAAGGCGCAGCGCACGCAAGCGCGCGTCGACGAGGTGCGGTTGACCAACGAGCTGCGCCATCAAACCAAGGCACTCGTCTTGGAGAGGAAGATGACAGCTGTGGAGCAAAACCAGGAGCAATTTCGCGACGAGCGCCAGCGCCAGCTTCAGGAGAAGCAGGATGCGATGCAGGCCGTGGCGGAACGTCGGCGCACCATGAGCGCAGAGCGCAAGGACCGACAGCAGCAGCGGGAGCAGCAACGCCAAGAACAGCTCAAGCGCGTCGAGGAGCAGAAGAGGATCGAGACCGAAAACAAGCAGCAGAAGGCGGACGAGTGGGAGAAGAAGGTGGCTCAACGTCACATTGACGCCGAGGCCGAAAGCACGGCGATGATGCGCAAGGCCGAGGAAAAGCGCTACGCTCACGAGAAACTGGCCAATGAGCAAAAAGAGAAGCAGCGGCAGAAGTTCGAAAAGCAGGAGCAGAAGCTGCAGGAGGCCAAGGAGCGCCGCGACCGCGAGACGGAGACGAGACCTTCTATCCTTGAGATGATGCCCAAACTGTCTGACCAGGACGAAGAGCTGACGAGTCAGCGTGTCAGCAAGCTGACTGCGGCCTCTGCGCGACAGGGCAAGGTGTATGCGGACAACTACCAGAAAGAAAGTCTCTCTGCCACCAAGGAGCTGAACCGGAGCAAACTCCGGGCAGTGTTCAGTCGCCTCTCTGGTTTCATCGCGACGCCCTCTGTGCCGCAGTGCAAACAACCGCTTCACGATATTGGCGCCACAGAGCTCACTGACATCGACTTTGAGTACATGCGTTACTTCAACGCGTACGAGCTTGTCGTCCGGGTCATTGTGGAGGCGCGCAAGGCGCGGGAATTCGGCGTTTTGCAGGAGGCCTCTGAGCTGCTTCAGCTTCTTTTCGTACACCCCGTCGAGGGTAAGGAGAATGCAGCGTACTTTATGCGCAGTGGCAGCCTTCTCACTGTCCAACAAGCCATCCGCGAGGAGGTGAAGGTCCACAAGCAACGGGGCAACGGGCCGTCCGCACTCAACGCGCTGCTGACCGTGGTTGGCATCTGCTACGAGCGTATTTGTAACGAGGCCCAAAAGACCGTCAAGCTCATCACCGTGCGTGAGCAAATGTTGAGTGAAGGCGAGGTGATGGGAATCGACCGAATCTGCCTTGGCGTGATTGCCGCGTGCGCGAACGAGGCGGACCTGGAGATGACCTACAGCGCGTTGTGCATTGTGGGCCTGCAGCTCGGCGTCGTGTCGAAGCGCAAGGGCGAGGCCAAGGCTGGCTGGCTGCAGACCACGACGACCTCCTTGTTCACTGCTCTTCAAAATCTGCTCACCCCGAATGGCCAGGAGCTGCGCGAGGATGTGCCGTCCTTCAGCCCCGCTCGCAGCACGGTCTTGTTCTGCCTTTTTAACTGCCTCAACACACTCGCGCGCTGGCAACTCAACGCGTTCCAGGCACTCTGGCGCGACACGGGCAGTACTCTCAGGCCCCAGAACGAGACGGGACAGAAGCGGCTCGGCGCCACCAACAACGATACTAGCAGTGCGGCCGAGCGAGGCGACGCCGCGGCGAGTGCTTCCCCGTCATTCGCTTGCCTGAGCCGCATGGAGCTTTTCCATGTCCTCAACAGCTTCTTCACGTACTTCCGCGGCCACAGTGATGAGTGCGAGGTCATCGCCCCCGCTCCGCCGACGGGAACCTCGTCCGTGGACACGCCCAGCCCGTCGTTCGAGGAGGCCCTCCAGTTTGGCGTCGCGCTCGCACACTTTCCGCCTTTCCCGTACAGCGGCCGCGACGGCGAGATCAGCACCTCCATCTTGCAAGAGGGCCATCTTCGGGCTGCCGTGCATGAGTGCATTCTCCTTGTGGGCTACCTATGCCTCGACAACGCCCCACTCCAGGAGATGCTTGGTTGGGGGAAGCAACGCCCTCTCCTCGGAAACTTGCTCAACGCACTGCCCATCCCGTACTTTACGACTGCCCGACACATTTTCTTCCCCACACTGATGATCGCGCTGCACGAGAACCCGCGGAACGTGGCCGTGGCCGGCCAGGAGATGGATCTTGCGCAGCTACGCGCATTTGTGGTGGAGGAGTACAACGGTTTGAGCAAGAGAGCGAGGGCGTACGCGCAGTCACATTATGAGCAGCTCGAGGCGTTCAAAATTGAGAGCAATCCGCACTTGGCCGTCCTCAAGACCGCCGGCAACATGTCCTGGGCCGACCTTGACGACGATGACGAGCCCGTCAAGGCAGCTGGCTCCATCGCCAGCGCAAGCTCATCACCCACCATAGAGAAGGATATCCTGTGCAAGGGTCTCAAGGTGTCCGGCATCTCGGCCACAAACCTCTACCGCTTCGAGCGACGACTTCCCATTGCATACTGGCCTGGCGCCGTGAAACAGATGGAAGCGGCCGCACCGACGACAGCGTAGCGTGCCTTTTGTAAGGTTACCAAAGAACCTTTCCTCGTGACATGCACACATGTGGACGCCATTTCCGCGTTGATGTTTACTTTCTTTCTTGCCTGACATGAAGGGCTCTTTCACCTGTGCGTGAGTGCGCCGACGGCGCGTCGCCACCGGCTTCCTGTGCGCGGCGGCGGACAGCCACCTCTTTTTTTTTTCTCTGTTGAAACGTGCCGTGCGCAAAAAGTAAGCGGTAGCGACTCTCATAAAGGTGCTCGTTTTCGGACTCGGATTAGATGCCTCCGGATGTCAAATGAAGACGGCAAATAAGAAGGAAGAATAAACATGACACGAATGAATATTGCGCGCTAGAAGACTCAAAACTCAGTTTTTTTTTTTTAGATCATACAGAAATGCGTGAGGCGACACTTGCGACGATGCCCAGAAACGGCATATGCGCAGAAGTCGTGAGACCAAAAAGAAAACTGGCCGCAGTGCTCTGTGACGGTTTCCTGTTCGTGTTGCGGTTGCTATTATTCGTGTTCTTTATTTCGTAAACTGGTCGTTCCACCAAAATAAGATGAGTGAAACCCGAAACGTAGCGTTACTTCAAACGTGCCTGTGCTAATAGACCGGAGTCCGGACGAAAAGCCCCGTCTCCTTCTGCTTCCCACAGCTGCGCGAGGAGGGGTGCGACGTTGAATAACAGAAGACACTACCCATCAACGATTGTGTCAGTTTCTTTCGAAACTTGAGTTTGTATTTTTTCTATGCTGCTGCTCCGTCACTTTCCCGCCTTTCTTCCCAACTCCTTCTTCCCCGCACTTCTCTATTTCCTCCCTCTCCCTCTTCATTTCTCGATTTTTATTTTTTATTTTGCTCCAACGTGAAGCTCACAAGTTTCCTGTGCTTTTACGCTAGCTTCGGTCCCCGCCGCGATCACTTTTTATATCTTTTAACTGTCCGAGCAAGTTTTTCTCATTTTTCAACTTGTTCTCTTTTATTTCTCTTTATTTTCCGTTTGGTTTTCGTGCACTCCCGAGACTTTCTTTTCCCTCTTTTCCTTCTTTCTCTCTCGTTTTCTCATTTCTTTGTTTTTCGTTTTTCATCCTCGTCAGTTATTCTGCTCGTGTCCACTTCACGGGCTACATACCGTTACACTAGTCCTTGTACGCGTCACCGCGACAACGTGATGACGACCGCCCTTGTGCCGTCGTCTCCGACTTCCCGGGTGGCTACACTCGCCACTGACGCACTTCACGGAACTGCCAGTCCCACACCCAAGACTCTCTGGCCCGGAGCATCCCTCTTCCAGGGCAAGTTTACCGTCTCTCAGAGGATCGGCGCCGGGGCGTTTGGCGAGGTCTTTCTGGCTCGTGACAACGACACCGGCGAGTCTGTCGCCATCAAGGCATGCAAGCTTCCAACCAAGGCTGCCACTCTTTTCCACGAGGCAAGTGTGGCGCAGGCTGTTCAGCTGGTGAGCACGCCGGATGGACTGCCTGGCATGGCGACGTTGCTGTACTTTGGCCAGGAGAGCCAGCGCCCCATGCTTATCATGAAAGCACTCGGACTCCCGCTCTCCGTCGTTCACCAGAACCTCGGCGGCTTTTCACTTGCCACTGCCACGTACCTTGCTGATGAGGCCTTGTCGCGTGTCCAGTATGTCCACTCGGCGGGCTACTTGCACCGGGACATCAAGCCGAGCAACTTCCTCTTTGGACGTAGCGAGGAGTCTCGTAGGCTGTTCATCACAGACTTTGGACTGGCAAAGAAGTACCTTGCCGAGGACGGTGACCATGTCCCCATGACGTCCGGGCGTTCGTTCGTCGGAACATACCAGTTTGCCTCCTTGCGGACACACCTCGGCGTCTCCCAAGGCCGCCGAGACGACGTTGAGCAGCTCGTGTACCTGTTCATCTTTTTGGTGCGCGGCACACTTCCGTGGCTCCGCGTGGACACCAGCACAGCCCAAGGCAAGAAGGCCATTGGAGAGATGAAGGTGAACCTCTCACTCGACGCCATTTGCGAGGGCTGCCCTGAATCCTACAAGGAAATACTCGCGTACTGCCGTGGTATGTCGTTCACCGCGGAACCTGACTACCACTGGCTGCGCGAAAAGTTGTGGTCTGCCGTCCCCGTCGTGGAGGCGTCACGCAAGCACCTCTGCCTCGACTGGGAGCTGCCAACGTACTGTGGCCCAAAGAACCAGATGTAGTCTGTGTTTTTCCCTTCAAGTAAAAAAAAAAAAAAGGAAAAGAAAAAACAGTACTTGACCTCCTGGTCGTGGCAGTGCGCTGTACTCGCGCCTTTTTCCCTTTTCTTTTTTCTTTTTACTTTTTACTTTTCTTTTCCTTTCCCCCCTTTTTTTTGCTTGTTTATCCTCTCTATTCCTCTACGAGGGAGCGTCCTCAATACTGCACTGTGTGTTGAACACATCACTGTTTCTTCACTATTTTCTTCTTCTGGTTTTCCCTTCATGAGGCGAAAAAAGAAGAGAAACTTGCGGTCGACAGAGCACCCGAAAACAAATAAAAACATTGTACGTGCTTTTCCCCCGTCCCGTTCCCTCTCTTTTTCTCTACTCGGTATTTTTTTTTCCTACACCACCCACCTACACTGTGATTCAATGCCGCTCTTTTTTCTCTTTCTCTTTTTTTCCATTTTGAATATTCACATTGTATGCATGAGCCCTGTCCAACGATGTTGCCAGAGTCCGCATGTGTATCCTCTAAAGAGCCGGTTTAGCGCTCACCAGATTGCACACATGCTTCAGCATTTTTTTTCCAGTTCCGGTCCCTCAGCGTGGTCGACATGCGCTTCTTTTTTTTTGATCATGTTCACTCGATCACTCCACGTTCGTGTCAGTGCCTTCCTGTGCCCGTTTTTCTTTACTTCGGGTTTTCATTCGTTTTTCGCTCCATTTTGCCAATGCGCGCTCAATGCACCACGAAAGACTACTATATCTGTAAGTGGCTCCCCGGAGTGTCGTGACCGGGTGCGCCATTCGTACGGTCTCTTCTTTTTTTTTTTCTCCCCTCGTCGGCTGCGTGACTTGGCACATATCTTAGCTACACTGTCGACGACTTTGCTTCGCTTTTTTTTTTTTGGTTGTTCGCAACTGTTTTCCGGTTGACTTCTCGGTCATACTTCTCTTTTTCGTGTTAATGATTTCATATCATGTGACCGAGATGTCAACCATCGCGGACAATACGCATTTAAACAAACTTTTAAGAAGAAAAAGCATTTTAATGGTTTTCATCTTGTGTATCAGCCTGTTCAATGCAAAAAAAAAAAAACAATACTATCTCTTAGCCACATTTTTCGTTGTTTCATTGATAAATCATTTTCTATCGTACTTGCAAGCAAAGTGCATCATGTCTCCCGCTGTATCTGCTTTCACCTGCAGAGCAATGCGAAATTGTCTCCTCTCGCTCTCCTTTTTTTTCTTCGCCTCCTTACAGACTTTAACTGTCGAGGGCATTCGCGAACGTTGAAAAGGAGAGAGAAAGGTTACACACAAGAAAACTTGGAGACCTTGAGGTGGCACTGCATGTACACGCGGCCATCACGGTGTTCGTCGTAATTTTTCTTCTTTTTTCCTTCCCCGTTTTTCTTTACTTTCCTTTTTTGCTCTGTAACCCGTGACCGCGCCACTTGCTTTCAGCCATCGGACGGTGCGGTGATGCACCTGACGTAAATGGGAACCCTCTGGGTGGGCACAATAGTGCGCGACAAATAAGCTGTGGTCTACGCATTTTTTTCTCCTTCTTCCCTTTCACAATTTTTCCCATCTTTTCTCACTGTCTTTTTCATGGCAAACGAAAAAGACACCCCTCAAAACAGCATCGAGACCCTGGTACTCGTCTAGAGCCTCGCGTTTCAAGCAACCCAAAAATCGCCAAATGTATAGAATGCAAGTCAACAACGTGGCGTCACAAGACCAGTGTGTTTCTGTTTTTCCTCTCTCACTAAACTCAACGACCTTGGGTGCCGTCACAGACCTCTATTTTACAGGCTTCCATCTTCGCCCACTGACTCGGATTGTCTGTACCTGGGCGGTGCGTTGCGTTACCAGCGATCCGCATCGAAACCGTCGTGCCGCTCCTCTCTTATTCTTTCCATTTTTATCAACCACCCACCTCCACCCCCCTCTGCGCTTACACAATACTTCTGACCTCTGCACCACACACACACACACACACACACACACACACACATACACGCGCACTGAAGTCAAACTACGTTAGCAAAGCGAAGCATCCTCTACCTAGAGCGCCACAACAACTGCGTGAGATCGGTTTTCATATTCCTAGTCTGATCATTTTTTAGTTGGTCTTGAATCGAATAACTATATCGCCATGTTCCGCCGTAGCAATTTCCGTCTTGGTCACCAGCTGATCAAGGAGCCCATGGGCCACGAGGAGAACACGTTCGCCCGCGGCACGCGCACCAAGCACAACGCGCTGAAGCACATGACTGGACTGGCTGCCTTCTGCGGCGTCGGCTGTGTTTTGGCCGTCTTTTCCTTCATCTCTGGCCAGCGACGTGTCTACAAGGCCGTTGGCCCCGACGGCAAGATCACCAGGACCACGTGCCCCGTCGCCTGGTGGAACTTTTAGGCACCCCGGTCGGCGGTGACACAAAAAACACAACAAAAAACAAAATCTGTTAGGGCTTATCTTCTTACTAGGATTACCGTGTGTCTGACATGGTGACATGCCTTCCACCACTTTCTCCATCTGTTTGTTTGTTCGTTACGTGGAAGGCCGAACATGATCTTTTCCATCTTCTTCTTTTTTTTTCTTCCCCTTACTTCTGGCGTGTTATACCGGACGTTTTCGCTGTTGAACTCCAGCGTTCAGTTGAAACAAGATGCAGTGTATCAGCACACCACACAAAGCGGCCGATGAGTGCGTGGACCAACGCGAGGCCACTGTGTCCCCTGAACCTACTCGTTTACAGCACGCACCGTGAGCTCCCCTCATTCATTTTCTCACCCCTCTCTCTGTTGTGGGGCGGGAGAAGAGAAGAAAAAAAAAAAGCAAGGAGGGTCTTCGGCTATTTGAGAAGCACTTGACGAGCTTCACGAAATCAAGCGTCCTATCGGCTCACCATTGAGACGAGGGCCGGCTAGCTCCTGTACGGACCTCGTTTCCTGGGTGCTTTTGTGACATACTTGCCACGCTTCTGTACACCGTATCCTCCCTCATCGCCCCCCCCCCCCCCCCCACTCTCTTGCACTTGTGCTCTCTCTCTTTCTTCCACCTGTTTCTCTTCTCGAACCACACTCAAAAGCTAGCCTCATGCAAGCATCACGCAAGAGCCGAAGTGGCTCAAAGAAGCCCCGAAGTCAGAATCCTCGCCAGCGCCAGCCGTCTCTCCGCGACGTGTACATCAAAGCGTGCTCCGAGCACGGTATCAAGCCGAATAGTGGCGTCGCCGAGCTACTTCCGGATAAACCTGGCGCACCATTCCCATCGCAGGTACTGGATATCACGAGCAACTACATCGGCGACCGCGGTGTATTGCCGGTGCTCGTCGTGCTCGAGAAAGCCACCAACGTGCGAGCCTTCGTCGCGCCTCACAACGGATTTCGCAACCACGCTGTCGAGGCCCTGTGCGCTGCTTTGACGGAGCACGAGTCACTGGAGTACATTGATCTCTCAGACAACTACATCAGCGCCGGTGCCGGCACCGCACTGGTTGCGTTCCTTCGCGAAAACCACCGTGTCAAGGACATTGTCATCGAGAACACGAAGATTAGCGTCGACCAGCGAGTTGAAATCAGAGACCTGGCGCTTGCCAATCGCAAAATGTCACCGCATCCAGTGAAAGCCTAGTGCACAGGCTCAGCAGCAGAGGGACACCATGTACACTAGCGGAGGCATCACACACAGACACACAAAACACACTGTTGGACTCCTCAAACCTCACCCTAAACGTTTCTATTCTTGTCCTATCTTCTTCCACCTGTTATCAACAACAGCCATCACGGAGCCAAGTCGAACGTTTTCCCCTTTTTTTTCTTCTTTCTCTTTGGTCTTGTTGCGACCTGTTGATCCCGTACGGTACACACCCATTCACTCCAAAGAAAGCCGCGGCAAATATAATCGCCCACTCCCACCCCTCGTGCCTTCCACGACTGTTCAACGGTGTGTTTCTTCGCTAGCTCGCGGGAGAAAACAAACAAACAAACAACCAATAACAACCACATTGGAAGAGCAGACTTGCACGCGCCGTTCAAAAATGAGATCCCCTCCTTTCCTCCCCAAACACGTCTGCCACTGCCACCACAAATTAGTCGTCCGTTTTTTTTTCACGACGAGCGCACGGGCTAGTCTTGCCCGCCGCCGCTTTTCCTCATTCTTCGGTGTGCGAACCAGGCACTGTGTAGGTGCCTCTTGCGGTTCTTCCGGTTCTTCCGGTTCTTCCCTCTTTTCCTTTTCTTTCTCCATCACTGCGACACGGCGCGATGAGGAGCGTTCCCCGCTGTGTGTCACTGAGACCCAATTCAATTCTTGACACGCACAGAGCCATCTTCAATGACCTCCTCAACACCAACACCACGCACGGTCTGAACTGCACGCTGCGCGTGGCGGGTGGGTGGGTGCGTGACATCATGCTCGACATCCACTCCAACGACATTGACATTGCCATTGAATCCCCTCCATGCAGCACGGTCTCGGGCGAGACGTTCGCGCGGGCGGTGTCCGAGTACGTGGCCTCATCCACCAACACAGGGGCCCGCACCGTGGGCGTGATCCGCACCAACCCAGAGATGTCGAAGCACATTGAAACCGCCACCGTCGTGGTGCGCGGCATCCAAGTGGAGTTCTGCATGCTTCGCGCGGACGATTACACGGATGGCGACAACCGCATCCCGCAAATTCGGCGTGGCACGCCCACGGAGGACGCATACAGGCGCGACTTCACCATCAACACCCTCTTTTACAACTTGCACACCGAGCAAGTCGAGGACTTCATCACCGTCCGCAACGAGGACGAGACCATCACGACGGCTCTCGACGACCTGTGGACGTTCAAAACGATCCGGTGCCCGCTCGCACCACGCCAGACGTTCGAGGACGACCCGTTGCGACTCCTCCGCGGCGTGCGGTTTGTTGGGCAGCTCGGCGCGCTCGACTACACCCTTCACCCCAACATTCCGGCGTGCGTTGACGCGACACTGCGAAAGCTGCTCCTCCACAAGGTCTCGCGCGAGCGAATCGGCAAGGAGTTTGCCAAGATGCTTTCCGGCTACCGGCCCGAGCGGTGCGTTCAGCTGCTTGACGAGATGCGTCTTCTACAGGAGGTTCTCCTCGTGGAGGTGTGCCCGCTGCCATCGGCTGAAGGCGCGAGCAAGCACCACTCTCAACAGCAGGAGATGCAAATGCTCACGTGGGACAACGAGTCGCTTTCGACGGAGTGGCAGCTCCTCCGCTTTCTGAACGCCTCGGTGACACCTCGATTCGCCACCCTGCCAGACGAGTTCCAGTGCTCCTCGGACGCGAAGCTGGTGGCCTGTTTGTTCGAGTTGCTGATCCCCTTTTTGCGCGGGCTGCCCGCCAAGGACGTGGAGGCGCGCCTGCTGGCCGTGTGCATGAGTGGCCTCAAGCTGCCCGCGGCGGTCTCCCAGGCGACGCGGCGAATGATTGACTGCTTCAACGAGCTTCTCGCCCTTGGCCTGGGCACGGAGGAGCTGCTCGCCGAGACGATCACCGACGCCACGAAGCACAAGCTCTTTGTCGCACTCGGTCACCTCAACGACAAGCAAGTGCTCCCTTGCACGTTTTGCGTCGTCATGTGCACGTACACCGCCATGGAGGGCATGTGCGACGCACTGAACACGAAGCCAGAGCAGGTGTGGAGTCGCCTGTGCGCACACCCAGAGATTCTAAACGCGTACTCCACGCCCCTCCCCATGAAGGGCAATGAGCTCAGAAAACTAATCCCGTCCATGCGGCCGGCAGACATTGGAGCGTCGTTGCTTTACATTCGCGAACAAATGATGCTCCAGCCATGGTTGAGCAGGGCGGATGTGGAGGAGCGACTTGTGCGGTGGTACTCTGAGCGGCAGTAATTTCGTGGTGCCACTTGTTGTTGTTCTTGTTATTGCTTGCTTTGTTCTTCGCTATTAAACACAGAAATAAAGGTGTAGTCGTATGCCCATCTGCAACAAGTTGACCAGTAGTCGGTGAAGGGACAACCATCTTGCACTCCACCCCTTACTGTGGGGTTTCCTCAGCGCGAGTGGATCGCTCAAAGTGCGAGGCGACAGTTGGGACTGCTGCGTCTCTCTCTCTCTCTCTCTCCACTCCCGTTGTGTCCTCTGCGGTAAAAAAAAAAACAAGAGAATACACATCTCTTCTGTTCGCGGGCTAGCTGTGTTCACCCATCACATCACTCCTTATTTTTCCTCCCTTCTACTGTATTTTTCGGTCCTCTCCGACAATCATCTTGCTCCTATCTAGAAGGCGCGGATAGATACGCCACAGACGAACATACATTTGCTGCACCTCATCCCCTCCTTTTTTTTTTATTGATACACGTTTATTCGCACTTACATACACCCACATATATCTACATACATCTACACACATACATAGATACCTTCCCAAAAAGAGCCATCAATCAGTGGCGTCCGTGCGCTGCACTGGCCGAAACATAGGCATCATCTCTCTCTCTCTCTCTCCCGCCTTGTCGAGATGGACTCTGCGCTCGTCAATGGTCCACCCTCAAGTCTAGCAGCGACGACACCGGGGGGTTGCCTGCGACTGTCACCGCGCTCGTCTGCGGCATGGTCGGCAAAGAAACCCAACGAGCAGTTCTCGGCGATCGGCACCCTCGCCGACGCACACACACCGTCAACCCTGGTCGGTGTTTTGGTAGGCGAGTCGCGCCTCGCTGTGTGGTCACCGATCGGCGACCTCAAGAGGATCAAGAGTGCACCAGAAAAAGGTCTGGGCGACGCGGCCAGCACAATGGCGTGCCAGGGTCTGCACACCGCGCTGTTTCTCACGCGCCGCGGACACGCCGGGCTGGGCTTTGTGCTGCTGAAGCATGACGCAGTGGACCCCTCGAGGCTTGACGGGAAGCCGCAGGACTTTTCGGAAGGCGTCCAGCGCGCGCTGATGACCGCGCGTCATGGGACACCCGGCAAGAAGGCCGACAAGACGACGGCCTACAGCGTGCGTCACACGCGCTTGGCCGTGTACGAGAGCGGTCAAGTGGTAATCGCCGCGCTGGTGCAGGACACAGCCACCGGCGAGACCGTGCTGGTCGTGGGCGACCTGACGCGGTCTGCCTGGCGCGCGTGGCCGGTGAGCGCCGCGTTCGCTCGATGCCCGTGCGTTGTGCTCCCCGCGCGCGGCGATGACGCGTCGTTCACCGTGCGCGTTGTCAGAGCCGAAGTCGCCGCTCCGGTCAATCGCCGTCTCGCTGTCGCCGCACCGTCCCTCCCCCTCGCTCTGAGTGTTTTCGACAATGTCACGACGGCAGTCGACGACGATGCCGATACGACCGCTGCGCAGGCTGCCACCACGGCATCCACAGCCGCATCAACGTCACGGTGCTTGCTGGTGCTCGAAGAGGTGTTTCACTGGTCTTGGTCGGGCGGTGCGGGCGCGGAGCCTGCCTCCACGCAGCGTTGCTTTCAAAGCCAGTGCTTCCCCGAGGCGTCTGCGGGCGGCGCCGTGCCGTGTGCCGACGTCTGGGCTGCCGATGCGGCGCCTTGTGCGCGCGGTGCCGGCGAGCCGCTCCTCAATGTCCTGGTGCGACTCCATCCAGGCTCGAGTGCCCACGGCACCAACTGCTTCCTGCAGCTGCACCACACCTTTGGGGGACAGGAGCTGGTGTGCAGCGGCGGCTGCCACCCTGTTCCTCCGCCGAGCGACGATGGCGCGCCGATTAGCACGACCGCGCTGGCCGTCGCGCCGTGTCCTAGTCGCGCGGATGGCACGCAACTCATGGTCGTCCTCACCGCAGCATCGAGCCTTTGGGCCTGTGAAGAGGCTGGTGAAGTCATGCCTGTTCTCGTGACCAGCGGTGGCGAGCCGCCCAGTCCGCGGCTCACACTCGCCGCGCCGCCGTCGTCGTCGTCGGAGGTATCCCGCAAGGCACTGAAAAAGTCAAGCGGCGCTGTCCCGCCGGGCCCCACCGCGGCACCCCCAGTGGCTGCGGCCAGCGTTGGCGCGCGGCTGATTGGCCTCGGCGACGGCGGCCTCGCCTGCGTGACCGATCGCGTCTGCGCTGTCTTCTCTGTCGATGAGGTGCGCTTTGCGAAGCCCAGAGTCCCGAGCCACCGTGGGGCCGCCGACGGCAGTGTGGAGAGCACCACGCTGGCGCAGGTCGCGGCGTGCACGCGCGTGCTGACGGAGGCGTCGGCGGGTGCCTCTGCACTGCCACCGCACGCGCTCGCGACGATTCTCTTCCGCGACGTGCTGCCGAACGTGTCCGCGATTGGGGCCGCTGAGGAGGAGGTAAGACTTGTGCAGGCGTGCTATCAGTCGTTTCTGTCGCTGGCGCGGTGCGAGACAGAGGAGGAGTGGCTCTATCTTTGGTCCCTCACCACCGTGCTGCAGCGCTTCCTGGCGCACCGCTCGCAGGCGCACAGCGTGTGCTACACCGACCGCTTCTTCCTCGACCTGGCGGAGCGGCAGCGCCGCCACAGCGCGACCGGCGGCTCTGCAGCGACCGCAGCGCAGAAGCACAAGGCAGCCGACATGCGCCACCACGCCGTCCGCGCCGTGCTTTCGGGCGAGCTGCAGAAGGCGCAGCAGGCGAAGCCGGCGCCCCTTGCCGACGAGATGCAGTACATCTTGGAGGGGCTTGTCGCCGGCGCTACCACACCTTTGCTGCCTTTTGCCGAAGAGGTGGTCCGGCGGTACGTGGAGACGTCAGCGCTTTCCAACGGCGCCTGCGTCGTCCGCGCCAAGCCGGGCCTGGCCAGCTGCGTCCACGTCGTCGGCGCGGCGCTCGTTGCCGCCTGCTTGGACCTGCCCATCTACGTGCACGGCGCGGCCGCCCAGCCGCAGGGTCTCCTGTGGTCCACGGCACAACCCAGCGAGTGCACCAGCGTGTACGTGGTGCCGCAGGCCTTCCGCCACCGGCAGGAGTTTGAGCGCGCTCTGGTGCTCTCAGCAGACATGCTCAGCATCGCCTCTGCCGACGAGACGTTCCGCCCGGATCTGGTGTTCCTCATCCTGACCCTGTGCCGCCGCGACCATTGCCTCTCCGCCGTGGCGCACCTGTACGGCCCGCTGCTGAAGGCAGAGATGGGCAAGTGCGCGCCGCTGGCCAACCACACCCTGTGGATGCAAGAGTGCACGGCCCTGGTGGACGCGGACGCCACCCCCGAGTCCCTCGTCGCCTCCGTCTTTGCTGGCGAGGCGCGCGTGAACGTGTCGAGCGCGCTCTTCTACGCCCAGTTTCGCGACGGCCAGCTCAACGACGCGCTGTTTCACTCCCTCTCTGCCCTCCTCTCTGAGGAATACGCTGCCGTGGTGCTCGTTCTCATGGCGTCTGTCGCCACCGGGAGGCTGGTGCAGGCGCAGCAGCGCGCCACCGCGCTCGCGGCTTCCACGTCCGACGCCGCGCTCTTCACCTCCTCGGCACGCGAGCAGCTCTCCGTGGCATGCGCGACGGCGGCCCGCACCTGGGCCGAGGTGGGTCGCTACCTGCCCTACTCCTTCGCCGACCTCTCCGCCAGCTACGCCGTGTCGCTGACGCAATCGCTCCGCTCCCCGACCTCGTCAGACGCGGGCCGCGGCGATGTGTCTGAGGGCACCACGGTGGCCCTGCGCGCGGCCGTGATGTGCTTTCGCCTCACCGCGGTCGTCTCCTACGCGGCGGCGCTGGAGGCGAAGCTCGCGGACATCGCCGCGGCCTCCGTGGTGGTGCCGCCCGTCGCGGAGCTGCACGAGCACGCCGACCTCGTTCAGGACATGCTCGACGCGCTCCGCATCGCCGTCCTGCTCGGCGGGCCCGGCGGCACGTCCGCGTGGCCGTCCGCGCACATCCACACGCTCTTCCTTCGCGCGGTGCGCAACTACGGCAGCGCCATTGCGAGCGTGTACCCGGAGTGGACCCCCTTCTTTCGACGCGTACTGGAGGCGGCCGCGAGCACGACCGCCTGCCCAGGGTCTGAGGCGGTGGCCGCGGCGTTTGCGCAGGCGTCCGCCGTGCTGACCGACCCCGGCACCGCCCACGAGCGCGACGACAGCGCCTTTGCCCAGGCGCAGCGCTGCGGTGCTCAGGCCGAGGCCATTGCCACGCACTTGCTCGCACCCGCGGACGCACCGCACCCCCGCACGAGGCCGTTTGTCTTTGCCGCCGCTGTGGACGCCAGCGTGCCGCAGTGGCCGTGGCTTGCCCCCACGCCCGAGTGCGCGGCCCCGCCGACGCCCGGCCTCACCGACTGGGTGAATGATGTGTGGCGCCTGGAGGAGAAGGCGGAGATGGTGACGAGCCTCTCCGCGCACACGCTGCAGCGCCTCGCGGCGGCGTCACCGACGGACGCGTCGCCTCCGCCACGGCGGGCTGCGGCCGCGCTCCCACCGACCTTTCTGCAGCCCATGTACGGCGCCGTCTGCCAGCTGCTGCCGCCCGTCCGGGCCTACGCGACCGTCGACGCGGTGCCGCCCCGTGACGCGCTCGCCGCCCGCTCGCCAGGGCTGACCGCGCCACCACCCGTCACCCGACTGCTCCCGCCGCCACCCGCCGCGGAGGAGGAAAAAGAGAGGACTGCCGCAGCTGTGGTGGTGCCGCGTGTGGCCAAGCCGCTGCTCGAGGCCCCATCGTCGACGCCGGCGCCGGCGCCAGCCGTCGCACCGGCGCGGCCGTTCGCGGCGTCGGCGGCGGTGCCGTCGAAGGACGCGCCGAGGACCGGCACGTTCAGCCCGGCGACGGTTGCGTGGTGGGAGACGGACCACAATGCCAGCCACCAGACAGCCACCACATTTGACGTCTCCGACGCGTCCTCGTCGTCGTCGAGCGCGACCTCCTACACCACCGCCACGACGACCGCCACCTCCGCCCGCACCGGTCGTCAGTCGCGCCCGAAGCCAACGCGAAAGGAGGCGTCCTCGCGGGGGCAGCGCGCGTCTTCCGGGCCCGAGTGTGGTCGATGCGGACACTGCGTGTGCCATCACCACCAGCAGCCTCGCCCACAGACGCGCAACGGGGGCGATGGCGACAGTGAGGAGGATGTCGGCGCGCGTGCCCGTCGGGACAGGCAGACTGGCAGCGGAGGCAAACGCGCGAGGCAGAGCGCAGCCCGCGGCCGCGGTGTCGAGGACGACGACGTGCGGGTGCTGGGCCCCCTCGGCGCCTCCCTGGCACCGCGCGACGCGTGGCGGAGCCCGTCCCGTTTCTCGCCGTCCGCCGCCTCTGCTGACGCCCCGCGTGCGCAGCTCCTGGCCTTCACGCGCCAGCTGCGAGCCCCGGAGGCTCCCCGCGCGTGCTCCGCTCGCGCACCGCCCACAGCGGCCAGTTCGCACGCCGTGGTGCCGCCGCCGCAGCACGCGGGCCTGCTGCGAGTGATGCCCGCGCCGGACGCGCGCCACCCACAGTCAGCTCGTGGTGTCGGCAGCGGTGGTGCGCTGGTGCCGCCCCTGCTGACGTTCGCCAAGTCCACCGCGGGCAGCACGGCAGAGGGACGACAGCCGCGACTGGAGCACGGGCTGCTGGACGCGCGCGGGCTACAACCGCCGCTGGAGCCGTGGATGGCACGTCCGCACGACAGTCGCCGCACCTCGCCGTTCCTGCGCACGGCCACAGCGCAGGCCTCGCGACGCTACATGGACCCGCCCCCGCTGCCCCCCAGTGCGGTCTACGTGGAGCCGCCGTCCCTGCTGCACCTGCGAGGCGCGTCCTCCGCGGCCGCCACCGCACCGCCGATGGCGGCCTCCACGGTGCCACACGACGGCTGGTCACCGTCCTGTCCAGGCCCCACGGAGCCGGCGTCGCCGCCGTACAGCACCTTCGCCTCCAGTGCCTTGGCCGCCAGTGCACCTGGCGCGGTCGTGCTGTCCTTTGACGCCCACGGCGTGCACCAGGTACACGATCCAGTGCACGGTGCGGCACACATGTCGCCGCCGTCTGAGTCGCACCAGCCTCCTCCCGCACCTCCCGCACCGCCGCTGCCGACGGCCGCTGCCACCCTGCCGATGCCGTCACTGCCGCAGCCGGCGCTCAATCCGACCGAGCTCACCGACTTCCGACGCTACACGGACGAGCTCGTCGCCGCCAACCGCGCTGCAGCGGAGCAGGCGCGTCGCACTGCGACGGCCGCGATGACCCCGCCCGTGTCTTCGCCGATCGTCACGCCCACCGCCACCGCCACCGCTGCCCGCATCCACGAGAGCAGCGCAGACGCGGCCTGGGCTGCACCGCCCGCGCATCCACTGGACACCCTGCAGCGCGAGAGCGACTTCCTCGCGCAGGCGCAGAAGATCATGGCACAGCGGGAGAAGGACAATGACCGCTTCTACGAGCGCGTCACCGACTCGGTGCGTGCCATGAGCAACGCGATGGAGAAGGCCCGCCAGGACCGACCAGGCCTGCAGCCCGCGGAGCAGTCCGAGTTGCTGCGCAGCTCCATCCGCCAGAAGAACGAGCTGCTCAATCTGAATCGCGAGCTGCTCGACTTGCAGGTGGCCGCCGCGCGCGGTGGTGACCCGGACGCCTATCGCGGGCCAGGCAGCGCGGCGGCAGGACACTCGCCGCTGCGCGCACCGCAGTTCTCTGTGAGCACGAGCACGACGGTGCCCGATGTGGCGTTCAGCGGCACGCAGACCTCTCCACACCGCCCCTCAATGCAGGACGGATCCACAATGACGGCGGCGCGCACGGCGTCCGACCCTGCGTCCGCGCCAGCGAAGACGATGGACGACACATTCGCCGACCTGCGCCGGCTCAACGCGCAGCTGCTCAATATGAACACCTCCGCGGAGGCGATGGACAAGGCAATCCACGAGACGCGCGACGCCATCAAGCGCTACGAGGCGCTCAGCTCCGTCGAAACCATGAACGCGGACGGCCTCGCACTGATGCACGCCCTTCAACACCGCACTGCCGCCGTGGAGCAGCGCCTGTCGAGTCTGCCCAGGCCCTACGCACCGGCGGAGGCGGCCGCCCCTGCACGCGCCGCCACCCCCACGAGCCGGTGGCGGTCCAGCTCGACCGTCTTCACGCCCTACGACACGACAACGACAACGACGACGGCAGTGGTCGGTGGCGAGGGGAGTGGCGATCGCCGGCTGTCGGCGAGCGACGCGACAGCCGCACCGACCAGTGCTCGCCCGCGCTTCACGAGCACCACCGTCACAACCAGCGACGCTGACGTGGTGCCGTCGGCGGACGCCGCTCACACCAAGACGCAGCGTCGAGGCACCCAGCCGCCCCCGCCGCCCCCGCCGCCCCCGCTGCAGCCGCTGCCGCCTGCACCGGAGACTGCTGCCGGCCGCACGGAGCTGCCCGGCACGCCTGACGTGGCGCCGTGGATGCGTGCCGGCGACCAGAGGGCCGCACCGCCCTCGGAGGACAGCAGCACACCGCGCGTGCCTCTGGGCTTCTCTGTCGGCGGTGGTCGCGCAGAGATTGTCTCGCTGGAGGCGCTGCTGGAGGACGGCGGCGACCCTGTGCACCACGACCGGCAGCGCTCCGTCACCTTCAGCGAGTTCCCCGCGCACCGTCGCGCGGCCTCGGTCGGGCGGCGCTCGACGGCGGCGGAGAAGGAGCGCTCGCCATCGCCGACGGTGCGGCCCCCGCGCGCGTCCGCCACGCCGGCCCACCACCACACCGCCGCCGCCGCCCCGACGCCATCGAGGACGGTGGCCTCACCGGCGGCGATCGGGTCCGCCCCGCCGCGCATCTACACGACACCGCTGGACCTCATGCACGTGTACCGAGCGGCCCCCAAGCACCCGCGCGAGGCCACCATGACGACGGCCACCCCCGCCAGCCGCCGTCCTTCCATGCACACCGCGCCGGTCCTATCCACGGCCGACACGGCTCTGGGCAGCTCGCGCGGTGAGCTGCCGCCGCGGGCGCCGCCACGCCGCCAGACCCTGCACACGCACGCCGGCAAAGCGCCGCACCGCTCCGCCTCCACGACGGCCGCCGTCGGCACCGGACGGTTCGCCATGTACGCCCCCGCTGCCGCCACGCGGCCGCCGTCGCAGCAGCGCAAAGCCCGGCCCGCCCGCCTCGACACACGCTCCCTCGCCATGCCCGCTGATACCGACACGGATCGACTGTCCCTCCACAGCCCGGTCACACATCAGACGCAGGCGCACGCGAGCACTGTGCAGGACAAGTACACCACACGGCGAGAGGACAGACGTTCGCAGAGCATCAACCAGCGCATCGCCATGCTCGAACGCGAGTTTCAATAAGTAAGCAACCGTGAGCAAGCCAACGCGAGCAGTACACGGAAGGAGATATTTGTGTGTGTGTGTGTGTGTGTGTGTGTGTGTGTGTGTAAGAGCGAGAGAGAGAGAGCAGCGACATACGTGCCTCTCCCTTCCATGCACACTTTTCTTTCTCTCCCGTTTTCGAACGAACCACATTCAGCATGTCCTATAGAAATTTGGACGTTATAGAGCCACACTTTTTCCTCCTTCTTCAGTCCCCCACTTGTTTTTTTGTTTTCGTTTGCACAACCGGGTGATGGGGAGATTTATCACGTCTTGCCACCGAGAAGAAACTGTACAGATTGTAGAAAGCACACGAAAAAGAACGCCATACGTTTGCTCCCATGCGGGTGCTTCTCTTCTGAATTGAACCCTAGTTGGCTACACCGCGCATCGCAGTGAGTTTGTGAGCGCTTCCTCGTTGACAAGGGGAGTCTGGCCAGTCACTGTGGCCCCCTCCCCTCTCTCGCTCTTTCGGCATCGTCGCGTCTTGCGAAGGACCACACGCGTCTACTTGCCTGTGTTGCGCTTTCGAATCGTTTCTCGAGCCTTACTCACCTCCCCCCTCTCTCTCTCTCTTCCTCTCCGCAACTCCTCAACCCGTCATCGTCCCTGCGCAAGCTGCAGACTTCCCTAGCTCTTAGTTACCTGAAGCATATTCCCCGCCGCTTTCTTCCCCCTTCTTTTTCCCTTTTCCTTGTTTCTTTTTACGTTAAACTCGATTGTAGAAGTTAACCAGTGTGTCAGATAATCCAAGACCAGATCGAGAGCGCAGCCACCTAGACTATTTCACATAGTATCTCTTAAGTGCTCGAGTACGTAGGTGTGTTAAGCAAAACTGCGCAAAAGGTTCATTTGTTTTTCTCTTTTAATTGCCCCCCCCCTCTGTGTCTGTCCCATCACTTTTGAAACTTACCAGAAGAGACACTCTTTCCGCTTTAGGGCTTTTTGCACGGCCTTGTTGTTTCTCTAGTCTGTGACTGTTTCTTTCTCCCTTTCCCCGTCTTTTTTTTTTTTTTGTAATATCAGCTTTGTTCCTCCTCGCGCAGCCTCTTGTAAACAGGGTGAGTGCTTTTTGAACAACACAACAACAACACACACACACACGCACAAAAAAAAAAAGAACTAAAAAGGAACCCACGAATACCAAACAAGTTTTTCCTTTGTTCTAAAAAAAAAAAAAACACCCCTCCCACGTCCAACTTTTTCATTCGTCGACAGCGATCTGTTTGCTAGCAGACCAGCTTTAAGATTTATTTATTTGATACTGTGAGCTTGTTTCCTTCTTTTTTTCCCCCTCTCTGCATCACGCATAGCAAATGTACGGCCAACCATTCGTCCCTAGCCAGGTGTACGCGCCAACCAACATGATGTACGCGACGCCCATCCCACAGCAGGTCGCCTCCACGAACGTACCAGCCGCCGCCGTCGTGCCAGCGTACCCTCAGTACCGCCCTGGCTTCAACCCCATGGTGAACGCAGCGATCCCGTGGCAGCAGCAGCCGATTTCGCCCGGCGGTGCCCAGGCGGCGCCGGCACAGCGCGGGGCACCGCACCCGTCCGCAGGTCAAGGCAACCACGCCCACCATCAGAACCAGCACGCCCGCCAGCGCAATCACGAAATCGGCCAGGTGAGCTGCGTGGTGCATCTGCGCAACGTGACCCCGGAGGTGACGCAGCTCAGCATTCAGAATCTCGCCCAGAACTTCGGTGACGTCCACCACATTGTCATGCTGCGTCAGATGAACCAGGCTCTCGTGGAGATGGAGTCGGAGAAGTGCGCGCAGGACTTTGTCAACTGCTTCCGGGAGAGCGGCTACGCGGAGATTGACGGCCGTCGCGTGTACGTGCGCTACAGCAACCATCGCAGCCTCACCGCGCGCCAGCACGTGAGCCGCACTCTGCTGGCCTCAATGTTCAACACGCAGTACGACGTCTCTGCCCCCGGGCAGATCACGCCAGAGATTGTGCACAAGATCTTCTACAGCTACGGCAAGGTGCAGAAGATCGTGCTGCTGCCCAAGAACGACTCCAGCGAGTGGAACCACAACCGTGTGCAGGCCCTCGTCCAATTTGACACCCCCACCACGGCCGAGTACGTCAAGAGCATCCTCCAAGGGCAGCCCGTCACGCTCGGCGACTCAGTGATGTTCACACTGGACATCCAGTTTTCGCGCATGGACGAGATCAAGACCACCAATCCCAAGACCTCCCTCATCGTGGACGACGATGGCAACGCCCATCGTCCAGACTCGCCGGAGGAAAGTGGCGAGGACGGCGAAGCGGAGCACAATGAGGACGGCGCCGCGCACTCCGACGGTGCGCATGCAAATGGCGAAGCCAATCATGACGAGAACAACTGGAGCTAAACCACCGTGACTGACACTGGCGGACTATCGCCTTTGGCACGCTGCACCCACAGCCGAACTGCGCGGTGTCTGTGTGTGTCTCTCCCTCTCTCTTTGCCGCAAGGCTCGTTGGCATATATATATATATTACTTTGGCGTTGTCGTTGTGGAAGCCTTGACTGCCAGTCATATCGGCTTTGTCTGCTTGATGGTTCACTCATCCACGCGTCTTTGCGATTTGCATCGACGTTATTGTTTTGTTTTGTTTTGTGACGGCTTGTTTTTTGTCTTTTTTTTTCTCCGCCTTTCCCTCTTTCCCTCCTTCTTCTTTTTTTTTGTGTGTTTTGTGATTGTATTGCTTTACGATTGTTGCCAACCCCAGTGTTGAGACAGCTGCCGCCCTTCTTCTCTCCCTCTCCCTCTCTCTCTCTCCTCCCTCCCCTGTTTTTTTTTTTCGCCTTTCGTCCACTCTCTCATTACTCCCTCGCGCATCTGTTTGGTCAGGCAGTGATTCATCTCTTTTGTTTTATTTTGTTCGCTTGCCTTTGCTTTCTGGTTGTGGACGTGGCCTTTTTGGAAGGTAGGAAACCACCCAGCCAGTTTCTATCTGACAAGTAGCTGGGAAAGAGGAGCGTATAGTGTCCTCTTTTAGTGTACTGTGTTTTTCTCAATTTTTGTTTTTTATTTTCAATCTTCCGTTTTGTTTTCTCTCTGACTGAGCTCCTGGCTCTACTCCCCTTCTCCCCCTCTCCCTCTATTCCTATCCGTCTCTTTCATCGTGGTTGTGAATTGTGCATTATTTCTATGTTAAAATAAATTTGATGTTGCCGTTGTTGGAGCTCTTTGCTTCTTTTTTTCTTTTCGACCCCCTCTCTGGCCTCCCTGCCTAGCCCATGCATTGCCCTGCTTGTACCACGAATCAACAAGAGAAGAAGGGAAAAATAGTGAGGCACTCCGTCTCCTTGTTGTTTTTTTTTGTTTCTGTTGTCGTCCTCTTTTTCGGTGTCCCTTCAATGCTTTTGTTTACTCCCGTCACTCGCTGAAGCACTTCACATACCATGCCTTTTTCCTGTGTGGCAAATGCTGTCGACAAAGAACTCCAAGTGATGATCGTGCACAACTCTTTTATTTCTTCCCCTCTTCCATTGGTGATTTGGCTTCCCTTCACCAAATCTGGTCATACCAGCGGTACAGGCGAGCGTCCGCTTTTTTTTTTCTTGTTTTGTGCTCTCCGACGCCGACCCGAGGCCTTTGCATTCGCCTTGTTCTTTTCGCGCTACTTTTTGCTGGCAGTGTCTAGTGTGCTCTCTCAAAGTGATGACGCTCGTCTCACAAAAAAAAAAAAAGAGACAGAAAGTTAGAGGGAGAGAGAGAGCGAAAGACATGAGGATCGAAAGTCGTACACTTTTTCCATCACTTTGCCTCTTTTTCTCTCCGCTGGATCCCTAGTGGCTGGTGCGACTGCTTGCGCTTCGTTGCAGGGCAACGGCCATGGACACCCCACAACAACATCCAGGATCCAGACAAAAAAGACGTAACAGGAATATGAGAACGGAAGGAAGAAAAAAACAAAAAAGAGACGCAAAGAGAAGGATTGCAGATGGTATGCGCACCTGTTCTCTCTCTGTCTCTCTGCGCTTTCATTTTTTCTTGTTGACACCCGTTTGGAAGGGAGGCACACTTTGACCCTGAGTTGCACTTTCCACACAGACAAGAGCAAACTCAGATACATCGACGTGAAAGAGACACACACGACGACAGGACAATGGCGTTTTCTGTTTTTTTTTTTTTTGAGCGCTACTCTCTTTTTTTTTTTACACAGGGTTCTTTTTTTTTTGTTTCTGTACCTTGAAAGAGGGAGGCGAAATGAAACATTGTTTTCTTTTCTGAGCATTGTTGTATAGTTGGCATTTTTTTTGATTTTAATATGCGAACTTTCTGTGTTTCCTTTGCAACTTTACGGCCCTCCACTTTTTTTTTTTCTGTGTTCCTTAGTGCCTTTTGCAACGATTTCGTTAAAAAGGACAAGAAGGGGCGGCAGCGAGCAGATTACCGTACTGCACGCTTGCCTATGTAACGGTGATGTATGAAGCCGAGCGTTGATGCGGTGATTGCTTTTCTTGTTGTTCTTGTCGTTATCTCTTTACTTCCTTCATTGCTTTGCTCGCGAAGTCTTTAACCATTGCGAGTCGACGGTTTTTATCCTACCAGAGATTTGTGTCTCCGTAACCATCTAAAAAAGAAAAAAAAAGCATTCTACTCAGCTTCACAAAACATAAACCTTTACCAGGAAAAGGACCATCCACGAGAGGACGGTAGGCAAAGTTGCACGTGCGATTTTCCAGACTTGCACACGATGTGCAGCTCATCCCGCCAGCTGCCTCCACGTGAGTGTGCGACGAAGAGAAAGAGAAAGGAATCGCGGCAACTAGGGTGCCCGCGGCGCTGCCTCGCTGCGGCACACTCGTTGATGCGACTCGCCGCTCTCCCTCTGATGGACGTGCCTGCTTGCCAAGAGCGGCGACAGCCGTTCACCTTGTCGTTCACGACGTGTTCTTTTTCCTTTTCTTCGACCTTGGCTGCATTTCCGCAACGCGGAGCTTCCACCTGTGGCCCATGTTTGCGCAATGACACACGATGATCGCGCCTCTCTGCCTCTCACAACATTCCTTCCTCCACTCTTCGCCCTCTTCTTTCTTCTTTCTCCCTCTTGCACGCGTTGCCAGATTCGTTCATATCACCAGACCTTTTGCTGAGGTGACGTACACACGGGGACACAGAAAACAAATCAAGCTAAATCTACTCGTGCTACTCGTACTGCGCGTGCGCCGGCATGTGGGTGTTGCTTTGTGCCTGCCTGGCTCTGTACGTGCTCGCGTGCGTGTTTTACCACAAGTGTGTGCGTCACACAGGTGAGCCCGTGCGTGTGTCTTATCCCTTGCCGGATGGCCGCACCATCACCTTCACAGCCCTTTCTGGCGACCTCGGTACACCGCTGGTGGTGCGCGAGGTCCTACAGGAGGAGGTGTACTTCAAGCACGGCGTGGACCTCCCGGCGTGCGACCTGCCCCACGCGCGCGCGCCGCTTGTCGTCGATATCGGGTGCAACATTGGCCTCTTTGCGCTCGCCGTGCATCGACGTCAGCCAGAGGCGATTGTTGTCGGTGCCGAGCCCATCGATGTCCTGTCTCACCTGGCTGTCGCGAACACCGCCGACCTCGCGCCGCGCGTGGTGATTGTGCCGGTGGGCGTCGGGCAGCGCGAGGCACAGCGCGTTCCGTTTGTCTTTGACCCACACCTCTCCGCCGGGGCCTCCATGTACGCCGCGACCATTGCGCGCCCTTTTCACTGCCGCCCGTGGCACGCGCAGCTCCTCGCCGTGCTGCGGGACAACGCCGAAGCGGGCAACCTCCCTGCTGCCCCCACGCACTGGCTGTGCGCTGGCCTGCAGCGCCGCCATCTCCGGTGGCCTGTCATGCTGGCTGCGCTACCCGTGCTGCTGCTGCTGTGCCTCTACTTGCTGGTGGGCGGCCACCACCGTCGCGTGGTCTACGGGTCCATCACGACCCTCGGCGGTGTGCTAGCGCGCGCCGCTGACTCCGCGTGCAGCGCTGCCGTGTCCGCGTGCATTCGCGGGAATGGTCCGATTGACCTCCTCAAGGTGGATGTCGAGGGGGCCGAAATGGACGTGCTGCTCGGCATTACATCGGCAGAGTGGACTCGCATCCAGCAGACGGTGATGGAGGTGCATGACATTGACCACCGCGTGGAACATGTCTGCGACCTTCTTCGCACACACGGCTTTCAGCATATCGTCGTCGACGTGGAGAGCTGGGTGTCGCATGAGCTGTTGTGCATCCGCAGTGTGTATGCGCGACGCCTGGCCCCGAGCACGCCATGAATCTCCACTGCTGCGTCGCCGTCCCTGGTGCTAGTCCCAGAGCGGGCTTTGTGTTCCGACCTTTATTTGTCTCTTTGCTACTTTTCTCTCCCCCCCACAACGCAAATAACGAACACCGCCACTGTTGTTGTTTTGTGTGCCTCATGGTTCTCGTCACCGCGTCTGGGCACAGACTCCCTTCTCTGTTCCCCTGGACAGATACTCAAAGAGAAGAGGAAAACTCTCCCCGTCGCTCTACCTCTCAGCACATCCTTCCTTCTCCCCTCCATTTTTTTTTTTTTGCACACTCTGTTCCCCACTTCACTTCACGCAACACCTAACGCGCAACCCCAAAAGTAGTTCTCGCATCCGTCAACAAATAAGCCCAATTTGGAGAGAGTTTTTTTTTCTTGTCCCCCTCTTTCAACGCTTCTGTCGCGTCACAAAACGATTTCTTTTTGGTTGTTCTTGTTGTTCCCAACTCGTACGAAAGCTCTTTCTTTTTCCTTATTATACCAGCTGTGACCTTCTTGCTTCACACGGCCGTTCTCTCACGTGTTCACATCGCACCCTGACAAGCTCTTTGTCACGGTACAACTTTTTGAGTCCAAGCGACACGAACTTATCAAGATGAGCAAGGAAAATGAGGCTGGAAGCTGCCCCATGGTGCTGACGCAGTACCTGATCCGCAGCCAGCCCAAGCACAGCCGTGGTGAGTTCACGCTGATGATGATGGCCGTGCAGACGGCCGTGAAGGTGATTGAGCGCAGCATCCGTCGTGCTGGCATGGATAATCTTTTTGGTTACCTGGCGCAGCAGCAGCAGAACTCGACAGGCGACTCTCAGGCGAAGCTGGACGTCATTGCCAACAACGCCTTCAAGGCCTACCTGATGAGCTCGTCCAGCGTGGCCGCGCTCGGCAGCGAGGAGGAGGAGAGCATGGTTGTCGTGGATGCCGGCCACCGCGGCGACTACCTGATCTTCTTCGACCCCCTCGATGGTAGCAGCAACATTGACGCGAACGTCTCTGTCGGCTCCATCTGGGGCATCTGGCGGCTCCCGCCCGGCGCCAAGATCAACACGGTCGAAGAAGCCAACGCCATCATCAAGACGATGAAGGGAAGCGACATTGTGTCCGCTGGCTACGCCATGTACGGCAGCGCCACGAGCCTTGTCATGACCAGCGGCCACGGTGTCGACGGCTTCACGCTGGACCCGGCGATTGGCGAGTTCATCCTGACGCACCCTAACATCACCATTCCCCAGCGCCGTGCCATCTTTAGTGTCAACGAGGGCAACTACTCCAAGTGGGAGCCCTGGTTCAAGGAGTACATTGAGTCCATCAAGAAGAGCCGCAAGTACTCGGCGCGGTACATTGGCTCGATGGTGGCCGATGTGCACCGCACGCTGCTGTACGGCGGCATCTTCTGTTACCCGAAGGACACAGCGAAGATGGAGGGCAAGCTGCGCTTCCTGTACGAAGGCGCGCCGATGGCCATGATTGTGGAGCAGGCCGGCGGCAAGGCCTGGAGCGGCTCGGGACGGCTGCTGGACATTGGCATCACCCGCCTGCACCAGCGCACACCCGTGTACCTGGGCAGCCGCCACGAGGTGGACATGTGCATGGCTTTCCAGGAGCGCCACAAGTTGCAGGGCAAGGCAGAGGGCGACGAGAAGGAGGCCGCCGCGCCGTCCAAGCTGTAGTGGTCGCCTCACCGGTGCTCTCTCGCCGTGTCTTCTAGACGTGTGGTGGAATTCGCACACAGTCGGTGAAGCTCGTCGCGTGAAGGCGTGGTATTATATAAGTATATATACACAACCAATCAGCAAAACAAAACAAAGACAAATCTGACCGAAACAAATGAACAGTTGAAAAGAAGAAGAAGAAGAAAAAAAGGCCAAGAAAGAAGCGGAAGCGGTTGAGTGTATACGACTGACTCGTTTTTCACTTTTTCCTTTTTCCTTTTTCCTTTTTCCTTCTTCTTCTTTTTTTTTTCTCCGTGGTTTTTTCTTTCAATGACATCAAAACTCACCTTGACTTTCCATTCTTTTATTCGTAGCTTTTTTTTTCTTTTCTTTATTACCGTTCTCCTGTTTAGTTGCGCTTTTCCTTTTTTCTTTTTTTTTCCTCAAAGGTATTGACGCTAAGGCACATCATGTCCCGCTTCACGAGTGACGGGGTCACAACGCAAAAACAAAAAAAGAAATACACAGTGAAGTCATTTCACGTATGACCACCGCCCATTTATTCGCAACTCTGTCTCTTCCCTTTTTTTCCTATTTTAGTTTTTTTTGTTCCTTCTTGCATTTGTCACCTACGTCGACAGGAATAAACTTTTAAAAAGCGAGCAGAATGAGCGAAGTGTGACATGAAGCACTGACAAGCCAAAAAAAAAAAAATAACAATGATGATAATGCTACGACAACCACAAAACTTGACACGCACCAAAGTGAGATTTGTTTTTCCCGTGCCTGTAGGCGTGTGCGTCGGCAACAAGAATAAAACCGCCCAAAGGGAGAGAACTGAACAGGTAGAAATTGAACCAATATTGCTTTCTCACACTGTTTCTTTTCTCTTTTTTTTTGTTTTTACCTCTTACCCACTTTGTTTCTTTTCCGAACAACCTCACCCTTGTTCCCCTTCTCTCTTCCGTATTTGGTGCGTGATTTTCTATCGAAGGGGGACGTGCTCTCTCTCCCTCGAAGGAGGTAAAATTCGCGTTCAACGATGCCACCTTGGCAATCAGGTTAGAAGAGAAGACAACTCACGAGACAGTAACACAAAGAACACGAAAAATGCCATCTAAGGGCGGTCCGAGGGGGGCACGTGCCGCACCATCCAAATACAGGCCCAGCGCCGGGGCTACGGCGGGCGTCAACGGGCTCAAGATGTAGTGTGGTGTAGGTGAGCGTGCCGCTGTGGCCGTCAAGGCGTGAACATGTCTCTCTCTTCTTTTCCTCGCACCCTTTCCCGATGGGGCCAAACCCGGGTGCCATAAACACCGACCTTTTCCACTAAGTTGACAAGGTTGCTCCGCCCCTCTCTGTTTCAATTGTCCCTCTCTCATCTGTTCACTCCTCCTTCTTCTATTGCACTTTACTGTTATCTCTCTCATTTCGCTGTGCGTGTGATGTCATTGGGGATCTAGTTTCCGATGCCGCCCAAGAACATATTTCGGCGCATGCCGCGCGTCCGCGTGAGCCCCTTCTCCAGGCTACGGGCGTGGTGGCACGGTGTGGATGCGGAGAACTTGGAGCGCTACGGTGAGCGGGGCCTGCTGCGCTCTATTTGGATGGAGTGGCGCGGTACCCTCTGCATCATTGGCTGCGTGTTTGTCTTCGCCGTCGGCCGTCAACAGTCGAACCACGCCAACTTCATTTTAGAGAACATTGAGCTGAATCGCCAGCAATACTACAACCGTGACTTCGCGCCGGGCTACGTTGCTGACGCGCCGAAGGCGGTGTACGACGGCGTGAAGGGGTACTCGCAGACCGACGTGGTCAGTGGGCTCTCGGTGAACGCGGACAACAAGATCACCAGCAATGAGACGCGCGACCAGCGCGCGGCTCGAATGAGGGACATTGAGGTCTCACCAGAGATGTTGCGCGCGGCGAGCGGGCTGCTGAACAGCGAGCGCTACCGAAATGCGGAGTAGGACACAACAGTGCTTGATTAAGCACCTAGCCACAGCAATTTTTGTTTTTGCTTTGCTGCTGGCATCTCCATTTTCACATGCACAACACACACACACACACACGCCCACACATACACACAAGCAATTGAAAACAAACAAGCAAAAAAAGAGGGAATAGCATCTGCGTGGGCGGACGTTTACACGCGCATTCCGTGACGTTGCGCTGTCCGAGCCTTGTGTGCTTGGCTAGCTCCATGGCAATGTCGTGAACTCGCACAGAGGAGCCTGTGCGCGTACTGTTGTGTGTGACAGACTTCTGTGTCGCGCCTCAGTTCTGCGTTCCGTGCGTTAAAATGGAGTTTATTCGCATAATGACTTCCAACTCTGTTCCCCGCACAAAATGTGTGCTCTTCGTTGCTTTTTTTTTTTTTTTGCTGTTGCCTTCTTTTCGGTTAACCGAAGCACAAGAACGTGACCTCACATACCTTTTCCATACATTCTTTTTTTTTCTTCTTCTCCCCTCTCTCCTTTAGGACAGAGATATTTTGGCGCCTTCTCTTGCCATGAGTGCCTCCAACGGGTCTTCGGCGACGTTCGCGATGCGGAAAACCAACGCTGCTGCTGCGCCAACACGCGTGACGGTGAAGTCGAAGAAGTTCGTCGCCCCGAAGGCGGCGGATAGTGCCAAGTTACCTGCAGAGAGAGCACCATCGTACACGGACTCGCTCGACAGCAGCCACAGCAGCAGCAGCGACGTTGACGGCTCGTCTGCGCCGGTGCCGCCGCCTTCCCAACCGCCTGTGGACGCCAGTCACAGTGCAGCGCTGCGCCACGACGCGGCGCACGATCTCGTGAACGACGACCCCGCCGCTTCCACGCGCGTCGGTGGCGAGGCGGAGGAGCCCGACGACTACTACGTCCTCCGCAGCCGCCCCTCGCTGACGGTGGCGGAGCGTGTGGAGAGGCTCAAGGCCGCGCAGGCCGCGGCGCTGCAGGAGCGTGCCGTGCAGCAACTTCCCACGCAGGGCGTCGCACGTCGTCCAGCCACGCTGGTGCGCAGCCGGCACGGGACGGTGCGCTCGCTCGCGCCGCCTGCGCCGCCTGCACGCGCCTCACAAGATGGGCCCGCGACGGAAACCATCCTCGCTCTCGAGGACCGCCAAACCAGCGAGCCTGACGTGGTGCCAAGCGCGCGTTCTTCCTCCTCGCCGGATGACCTCGCCGAGGAAACCGGCGGGGACAGGCGGAGCTCTGAGGGCGACGCGCGCGCCGCTGCGGCGGAAGCCCGACAAGACGCCCCCGTGACCGCCGACCCACCGCTGGCGCTGTCTCCGTTGAAGATTGACTGCGACGACGAGGATGAAGCAAACAGCGACTTCTAGCGTGTCGCTACTAGACACGATCATCGCTTCTATTACGTACTTTTTGCTTTCCCCCCTGCCTCACTTCCCCTTTTTCTTTTCTCCTATGCTTGTTCGTCTCATCCACATGCCGAAAGCACGAGTCAATTACACAATCCCTCTCTCTCTCTCTTGGTCCCTGGCGATCTGTGGCCCCCTGACACGAAGCGCGACACGATTCCTCCAAGAAACTCAAAATGTAGACATGCCTGCGATGTGTGTGCCGCTTGACCCCGGATGCAACAAGTGGTATGCGTCCTTCGAGCGCTTGTGCGCTCATCTTGTCTCTGTCTCTCTCACTCTTTCACCATCTGACGCTCCTTTGCCTTCCTCCCTTCCTTGTGTAGTTTCACAACACCACAGCGCGTTGCTTTCACCCGTACCAGCAGACAGTGTGTGTGTGTGTTTGGTACCGACCCATTTTCTTTTTTGTTCGCTGTCTTGACTGAGCCCATTGGACGCCCAATCACACACGCGGAACTCAAACAAACAATCAACACCAACGCCACCAACCTCAAAACAACATCAGCACCCGACGCCAAATGCGTTCGACCATGAAAATGCTGGCGGCGCGCGCGTGCGTGCCGGCGTTGCGCGTCGTGCCCCGCAGCGCCACGTCGTTGGCTCTCTGGCGATCCCTGCAGCCGGCCTCCTCGGGCCCCTCCTCCGCGCTGGCCACGCCGCAGCGCTACTTTCGCGAGCAAGGCTCGCAGAATCCGAACGATGTGCCGTCCGACGAGGCCGCTGAGCTCAAGAGGGACCAGGAGGCACTGCGCCGCTACATGCTGTACGGCGGCTTTGGCCTGCTGTGCCTGGCGACACTCTGGTACGGCTCCAAGTCCGCCAAGAAGCGCTACTTTGGCGACGAGGGCAGCGCGCGTGTGAGCGTGGAGACGCGCGGCAAGCCGGCCCTCGGCGGTCCGTTTGTGCTGGTCAACTCCAAGACGGGCGAGCCAGTGTCGCAGGCGGCGTTCCTCGGCAGCTGGGCGTTCTTCTACTTTGGCTTCACGCACTGCCCGGAGATTTGCCCTGTGGAGCTGAACCGCATGACGCACGTCGTGGACGAGGTGAAGAAGAGCCGGCCGAAGGAGACCATGGTGCCCTTGTTCGTGTCCTGCGACCCTAAGCGCGACTCGCTGGAGGCCATTGAGGAGTACCTCTCGGTCTTCCACCCCGACTTTGTGGGTCTGGTCGGCACACCGCAGCAGGTCAACGAGGCCTGCCGCTCGTACCGCATCTACTATTCCATTCCTACCGAGGACGACGCGGAGACCGACGACTACCTGATCGACCACAGCATTGCCATTTTTCTGTTCGACCCTCAGGGACGCTTTGTCGACTTCTTTGGCAACCGCTACGACGAGCGGGAGATTACGGAGAAGGTGCTCACGTACATGAGCAACTACGAGCGCGATCCGACGTGGACGAACTGGTAACTCTACAAAACGAGAAGAACACGTGGAACGGCGTAGTCCTCCGCTCCATTGCAGTTGCTTCTCAACCATCACAAACGACGCCTACGAGGGCGTCCCTATTGCCCAACGCGACACGGAGGCATGTGGAAAGCGAGAGAGAGACGTGCGGAAGAACACTAGACCTTTGATCACATACCTCAAAAACAAAACAAACACACAAAAAAAAACATCACCGGAGACATCACGCGCAGAGGCACGCTAAAAGCAAGGAAATGCAAGGAAGAGCAACTGGAGCAAGGGTAGGCAGTGTCCGTACCTCGCACAGCCAAAACCTTGAAGTTTTTTTTTCTGTTTCTCAATGCAACTCCGAATGCATACTCGACCGCGTTCACTGGCCGTGTTGCAGTGCATGCGTGCAGAGTGATCGTAATGCGTCCGCCAGCAACGAGCGCACACGACCAAACACCCCACGACAACGTGCCTGCACTCACCTATTCATCCCTTTACCGTTCTCCACCCTCTCCCCGAATTTGCTTGCCTCTTGCCCTAGTAGCTTCGCCATTGCCTTACAGACGGTTCACTGGCGGTGTTTGACGCACTTCTTGTACTTTGTTTCGTTTTCTTTTTGTTTCTCTCCGATCCCCCTGTTTTTTAGCTTTAGACCTAGATACAACTCTCTCTTTTTTCTCCTGGTTTGGTAGATTTTTATTTGTACGTCTGTCCTGTCCTCAGCACCCACCCCTTCTTTCTCTTTTTCCCCTACATTCTACACTATCCCCACTTGCCCTTCGCACGCATGCCTCGCGCTTCCGTCTCACCGCCGGCCATCCCACCGGGCGGCTCTCCGGCCGACAAGCGTCACTTTGGTGCCTCGACCGACGACGCCGCGATCTTTTTAGAAGACACGATGGACCGTCCGACGGCCCAGTGCATCTCCGCCTCCCCGTCCGCGGTCGCCATCCTCTCCCCGCAGCGTGCCCCGTCGGGTGGCGAGCACGTTGACATCACCGAGTACGACGCCGCCCACATTGGTGGCAGCACCAGCAGCGCTCTCCACGACAGCGGGCACCTGTCGAGCGCCGCCGTGCGCCTCAACTTTGGCAAGTCGCCGACGCCCAAGATGAACCGCGTGCACGGCAGCGCCTCCGTCTCGCGCAGCGCGCAACGGCTGGCCTCGCTCTCCGCGTCGCGCCGCCCGCTCAGCCACTCGGCCGCCCGTCCGAGCGGTGTGGCCTTCACGCCCGCCTCCAAGTCCGCCTCAGGCATGGAGACACCGGGGCAGCCCCCCATTATGGAGCCGGTGGTCTCGCTCGGCGAGTACGAGCGCCTCGAGCGCGAGCGCAATCGGTACCAGAAGATGTACGAGCACCAGAAGGTGCTGTACGAGGAGATGAGCGAGAAGCACGCCGACACGTACCAGAAGCTGCAGGACCGCATTGTCGAGGTCGTCGCGCTGTCGACGCGCAACGAGGAGAGCAAGCGCTTCATCCGGCAGCTCAAGAAGGAGATGTCCGAGAGCCGCACGCGGGTGATGAACATGCAGAACCGCGTGCTCGAGGACCAGCGCACCGACCGGCTCGACCGCGGGCGGTACGAGGAGATGCTCGAGGAGCAGGACCGCAAGTACGAGCGCATGGTTGGGCGTCACGAGACGAAGATGGCGGGGCTGGAGAGCCTCGTGAAGGACCTGACCTGCATCAACGACGAGCGCGGCGCGATCCACGTCTCGCAGCTCGACGCCCTGCTACGCGCCTCGTACTCCAAGAGCACCGCGCTGTTCAGCGACCTGCTCCGACAGGGCCGCCAAATCGACTACTTCTACGACAGCAAGGCGGACCTCGATCTGCAGATCGACCAGCTGCGCAAGGAGAAGCGCGAGATGGAGGCCAGCATTGCGGAGGAGCGCCGTCACATGATGTATCAAACCGAGCGCTTCGTCGAGCAGATTGAGGAGCAGCAGCAGTCGATTCTGAGCCTCCGCCAGATGCTGATCCGCACCATGGAGTGCGTCGACGACGAGGACGCCGACATGGGCAGCTTCGGCTCGCGCAGCAGCAGCTTCCACTCGATGAGCGACGAGGAGGAGTACGCGGCCGAGGACGTGGACACCGAGTTCGTGAATGCGGCGCGCACGGCACGCGGAGGGGACGAGACGGTCTCCGGCCCGCTCATCAGCAACGCCGTTGTCCGCCCGTCCAGCGGTGGCGCCACGAGGACGGAGGCCACCAAGGGTGCGCACAAGAGCCCCTCCACCAGTACTCCCAGTGGCACAGGCACAGGCACAGGCACGGAGCGGGAGCGCCGCTCACCCACCTTCCTGGCCGAGCGCGAGCGCAATCGGCCGCTGCTGAGCACCCTCGTGCGCCAGGGCTCGCAGCAGCACGAGGAGGGCGACAACACCGCCGCGGAGAGCCTCCCCGCCTCCACGCACAGCCGGCGCTCGCACGGCCGGCCCAGCAGCGGCAGCGCCAAGTCCGCCGCCTCCTTCATCGCCGCCGCGGGCACGCGACGCAGCAGCACAGGCAGCGCGACCAAGAAGGAGCCGAAGGACCCGAAGGAGCCGACCGAGTCGCCGCGCACGAGCACTGGGGGCAGTGGACGGCCCTCTGAGGTGTCCATGATGCGCCGCAGCTCCGACGGCCTGTTCGCCGCCCCGGCGGAGCGGTCCGCACACGACGATGGCGAGGGCCGCCTGAGCACGTCGCAGACCCGCACCTCCGCGAAGAAACTAGACTTCTCCACGGCGCTCGCCGCGGTGGCGGAGATCCGCGAGCGCACGCGGCAGGCGCGGGTGTCGGTCGAGAGACCGGACGAGGAGCCGGAGGCGGACAAGGAGAATGCCAAGGCCCCGCGCCGGCCCCACACGGCCGGGGGGACACTGCCCACCGTCAAGCGCACCACCGCGATCAAGGAGGTGCCGAAGAGCAAGCTGCGCGGCTCTCGACAGGATGCGGACGCGGACGACGACGACGACACTGTGCCGCGTCTGACGCCGCATTCGCGCTCGCAGGCCAACGCGCAGGGCGGCCTCGGCAGCTCCAGCGCAGCGCTCAGGCGTGCGTCGACGACCAGCAGCGGCAGCACCCCCGCCGGCGCAGTCACCGCGGACGAGAAGTAAGGACGGCGACAGCGGCTGTGTGTCATGCGTGGCCTGACCGTGTGATGTGCCCTTACTTTCTCTCCTTCCTCTTCTGTGTTCTCTCCACATCTTCACATCTGCCGTGTGCGCGAGCGAGAGTGACGTGCCATTTTTCTTTGCGTGTGTGTTTTGTCTTGTCGTAGCCAACCCAGCCAGTTTCACCTAGATTATCTTCTCTTTTTTTTTTTGTTCTACGTGTGAGCTCAGCGGATAGTTGACCGGGGCGGGCTGTGCTCGTCCCTCGCGTTCCACCACTGTTGCTCTGTTTGCCCGCCAGCGTGTCCTCTAGATTTACAGGTCAGTTGTTTTCCCACGTTTTGTTTCTGTGTTTCCCTTTCCCGCATCGCCAACGTCGATCACTACTGCCAGCCATTGCGCAAGCAACCCCAACCCCCTCCAAAAAGAAGAGAGATTGAATGTCCCAACAATAGGAAAAGCCACGTGGGAACACGTATAGACTGCAGAGAGAGTCCCTCTGACCTGACTACGTCGCTGCTGGGAAAATATGTGCGCATGTGAACCACCTGCGTGCACACAAGAGAGCGTTCATTGGCGACTCTCGCTGCCCTTGAAAAGAAACAATCTCTATGTCTCCGTGTGGAAAGACTGCTGAGTGCGTGCACTACTTTTTGTTTCAGTGTGCCACGGCAGATGCCGTACAGGCAGTTCGCATCGACCAAGGCCAGTGTAGCACCTCTTCCAAAGTCTTCTTGTACCACTCCCTTCCCCCCCTGCATTCTCTCTCTCTCTCTCTCTCTCGTCAAGACGCACATTTCTTTAGATTAGATTGGAGATGGTGTCACTGGAAGCACTGCGCACGGCTTGCCGCGAGGGCGACAACGCGTGCATTCGCCGCTACCTTGCCCTCAAAGGGCCAGACCTGTTGGCGCAGGATCAATCCTTTTACGCAGCGAACAGCTGCCTCTGGCTGTGCGCGGAGGCCGGCCACAGCGAGGCCCTCGGTGCGCTCGTGCGTGCCGGCTGGTCCGTGTCCGGTGAGCAGGCGGCCTCATCGGACGGCACCACGAGCCAAGGCAGCGTCAGCCCGCTGTACGTGGCCGCCCAGAATGGCCACGCCGACGCCGTGCGTGTGCTGCTCGAGTACGGTGCCGATGTGGAAGTGGCGCGGGCCTCGTCGGGTGCCACTGCCCTCTACGTGGCGAGCCAGCACGGACAGCTGGAGGTGCTGCGCGTGCTGCTGCGCGAGGGCGGCGCCGACGTGGAGCACGGCACGCGCGACGGCCTGACGCCGTTGATGGTGGCGGCACATCAGGGACACGTCGCGTGTGTGATGGCGCTGCGACGCGCTGGTGCGGACCCGCAGCGTCGTGCACGCGGACAGACCGCGCAACAGTGGGCAGTGACGGGCGGGCATGGCGACGAGTGGGAGCTGGCCCAACAGCGCGCAGCCTTGCCCGGTCGTGCGCTCGCACCAGCACGGCGTGCTGTTCACGTGAACCCCACTCCGCGCCTGACGCCGTCCGTGCTCGCCGGCAAGGCAGACGCACTTGAAGAGGCCATACGCGCGGACGCCGCCCTTCACGAGACACGCACGCGCCACCTCCATGGCGAGCTCGAGAAGCACCAGAGAGGCGACACGAGCATCTTCACCGTGCGGACGGTGCAGGAGGTTGAGCAGATACAGGCCGCCTGGGAGACCTACAAGCGTCGTCTGGAGAGTCAAGCCAAGGCGCGTGCATCGGCTGACCGTCGCAGCCTGACCTCCGGCGCATAGGCAACGTCATGTTCCTCTCTCTCTCACGATGCCGTGCGGGGCGAAAAGAAAAAAGGCTCACCCATGCAGGCGACAGAAAGAGGAAGAAACCAACGCCAAAACAACAGCAACCAAAAGAATAAATCCTGATGTGGAAACACGAGCCGCCGCGCTGCGCGTGTCGTGACCAGTCCAACGCCAATTATGCCAGATGTGACGCAGACAGTGCGAACACGCACTTCTCCTACTTTGTGATAGCGTTCACACTCTTCAACACTGACTTCTTTCGCCTTCTTCTCTTCGCCTCCCTGCCCCGCATTCGCTCCTTTCGCAGTTGTCAGCTTCGCATTGGTTCTGCTGGGGCCTTCTAGATTTCGCCACACTTGTACAGGCATTCTTGCTATCACTCATCGGCAGCCTTTGCAGACCCGTTTTCTTTTCTCTCTCTCTCTCACCGTCGTTTCTCCTTTTTTTGTTTTTTTTTTTCGTAGACATGTCTCGTAGTGCTAAGCAGGCGGCAGAGCTGAGCTTCCAGCACCTGCTCAAGACCGAGCGCGTCGTGCGCACGGAATGTGAGCGGAAGGAGGCCAAGGCGCGTCTGCGCCTCATTGACACTATGTCGCAGGACATTGACGAGCAGCTCATGTACGTGGCGCAATTCAAGCAGGTTTGGATCGCGCACCGCAAGCAACTCGAGCAGGAGCGCCGCGCGCTGATGGACGAGGAGAAGGCCGCCCGCTCGGGGGTGGAAGACGACTACGTGTTCGGTGCCAACACCATTATTCGCACCTATCACCCCTTTGCCCTTTTCGGGAAGAAGCGGCCCATTCGCAGCGTGAGCCTCGCCCTGTAGGACCGCAGCCGCATCGAAGGGCTCGTCGTGTGGCCTGGTGGAGACCGACAGGAGATCGTGTGGACACCAGCGTGCACTTTGCGCGGCTCTTGTTGGTTGCTGGTGCTGAGGATCTGTCAGCTTGTACCTTTTTCGTTGTTCTCCTTGCGAATGGACTTTGTTGTCCCTTTTTGTTTTTCTTTCTCATTCTTTGCTGATGCCAACCATCGTGAATACTCCTACCGCTCAGTTATTCTCTTCTCCGCCTTCGTGTTTCCTCTTTCACCAGCACTGGTCCTCTGCGTCTGACGCAATCGATGATTGCGGAAGACAAAAAACATGCTCGAGAAGCTCACGCTGTTTCTCTGCACGCCTGTGCACAACAACACGTTCATTTGCCTTCCTCTTTGTGCTATCAACAACAACGTCTCTTTCTCGCTGATGCATTGATTCACACCGTCAACTGTCACCCACCCCATTCTCTCTCTTTCTTGTACGGCTTGTCGATCGCACGGCACACAATCACTTTCAGATTTTTCTTTTTTTTTTCCACCTTTTTGCACTCCCGTTGTTTTTGTAGATACCTACATAGACATATAAACGTACAGTTTACTCCCTTAGATTCCATACAGTCTCTCTTTTACTCTCCCACAGCCATGTCCGCCAGCTTTGTCACGCCTGGCCGGCGTGCCGGTAGCTCACCCGCGACCGGCAGCCAGAAGCGCGTGGTACGGTCAGCACTGGAGGTGCTGCTCGACACGGCCTCGCCCGAGATTGGTCTCTCCGCACGCAAGCCTCCTGTCTCCACTCTCAGCGGCGCCAGTCCGTCCCCACGTCCGCCCGCGAAGGCCCCTGCGACGACCCCCGCCACCGTCAGCCCGGGCTTCACCGTCACCTACGCGGCCGCGGCCCCGCGCAGTCGCAGCCCAGGCAAGGCAGAGGCGGGCACGCGCCACTTGGTTGCCACGGCACGGGGGGCCGTGCGCGAAGAGCCGAGTGCACTCGCCTTCCTCTCACCAAAATCCGCGCGTCAGACACGCGCACGCAGCGCAGGGCCCGCGGTGGCGGCCACGCGACCCGCAGCCGCCCGTGACGCACCGCCGAGCTCGGCCGCACCGGAGACATCGCGCAACTTGTACGCGGAGGTCGAGCGCGCCTCGGAGGAGGGCTCGCGGCCGGCACGGGCGAGCAGCGCCAAGTCCGTCTCTTTCTCCTCCGTGGACTCTCACGACACGGCGTCTTTTGTGCCGTCTGAGGACGACGAGGTGCCCCTGTACACAGAGGCGGCGTTCACCGCGCAGCTAGAGGCGGCCCTCGCCGCGTACGAACAGCGGCGCGACGAGGAGGAAACAGCGGTTCTAGAGGAGGTCGCGGAGGAGATTGAGCACCACAAGTCTCGCTACGACATCCTCCAGCGCGCGCACGACGCCGCCACCGAGGCCAACGGCGAGCTGGAGGCGCGCCTCCGCCAGAGTGATGACTACGCCCGCACGCTGGAGCAGAAGCTGTCCGCGCTCCACAGCACCGCGCAGGCCCAGCGCGAGCGTGCCGACCGGCTGGAAGTGGCGCTGCGACACGAGCAGGACGCCCAGCGCCTCTCCCCGACCCGCGACAGCCGAAGCGCGTCGCCGCCTGGCCGACTCGCAGCGCGCGTGGCCACGCTGGAGGCGCAGCTGAGCGACGCCGAGGGGCAGCTCGCGCAGATGCAGGCCGCGGCTGTGCAGCACGCGGCGGAGAAGCAGCAGTTTGCGCACGACTGCGATGCCATCAAGAGCCGCGTCATCTTCTTCAGCGAGCGGATGGGGGAGATGGAGACGGTGCTGCGTGAGAAGAATGCACAGCTGCAGCGCGTGCAGCGGCAACTGGCGGACTCCCGCGCTGAGCAGCAGCAGCTGCGACGCCAGGCCGAGGACGCGACGCCGCCCTCGGCTTCTTCTTCCCAGAAGGTCGCGGAGCTGGAGGCGAACCTGCAGCAGCAGACGGATGAGGTGCGCCGCCGCATGCACCGCATCACCGCGCTCGAGCGAGAGAAGGCCGCCCTCGCCGACGAGACCACGCAGCTGCGACTGGCCGTCTGCGCGGCCGCCAGTCACCAGAGCCGTCTCGAGACCGAGCTCAGCAAGGCGGCCTCTGCGCTGCACCTGTACACGCGCAAGCCGCAGCTCTGGCTGCTGCCCAAGAGTGCGCAGGACGCACGCCAGTCCACGGCGCGCCGCACAGCCGCCCACAAGCGCGCGGCAGATCGCCTCGATGAGACGCAGTCCTTTGCCGACGCCGCGTTCCATGCCCTCCTCACCCCCTCCACCAGCGACGACGAGGACTGTGAGGAGAGGGAGGAGGACAGTCTGATGGAGACGGACGACGACACGCCCACACGCGCACGCGCCATCAGCCCGCGGCCTCACGCTCGACGGGCGCGCAGCACGCCATCCGGTACCACCACCACCACCACCGCGGCCGCGTCTCACCGCACGCACCGGGCCCGCACGATTTCTCCGCGGCAGACGCGCGCACCGACCGAGGCCACAGCCGCGCAGGCGACGGAGGCGCTCCGAGAGGTCGGTGCGAGCCAGTCGGCGTGTCTGCGCACGGCCAGAGACGTGTCGAGGGCGCTGGCCCGACTTCACACCAAGACGCAGTCCTTTGTGCGGCGACTGCAGCGCCAGCACGAGGCCATCATCGCCGCCGGTGACACCACCACGACCACCGCGGCGGCGACAACCGCCACTCTCCCTGCCGAGCCCCCGATGCAGAGGAAGCTGGAGGACGCCTGTCGCACGCTCCAGGCCGCCTTGGCCGCCAAATCCGCCGCGTTCGAGGAGCTGCAGACCGAGTGCCAGCTCCGCGGCGAGGACTTGCAGATGCTGGAGCAGCACGCGCAGGGGCTGCAGACGCAGCTGGCTGCCCAGGACGCCAAGCAGGGCGAGTCCAGCAGTGCTGTCGTGCAGATGACGACCGAACTGAAAGAACTGCGCGAACACGCGGAGGCGGTCGAGGCCGCTCTCGACGCACGCACGCGCGAGTGTGCCGAGCTCACCAGCGCCGTGCAGGCTGTGCGAGATGAGCTCGCGGCGGCCCGACAGGCGGCGCAGCAACGTGCGAGTGAGTGGCAGGAGAAGCACAGTCTCACTGTCGCCAAGGTGAAGCACCTCGAGACGGAGAAGTCCGCGGTCGACGCCGCACTTGCGGAGAGCCGGGAGCGCGCCAAGGAGCTTCACGACCAGCTCCAGGGCCTGCGCTCGCAGCAGGCCACGGCACGGCAGCGCGGTGGTCGCGAGCAGCGTGAGCTCACGGGGGACCTGGCGCAGCTGCGTCAACAGCTCGCCTCCGTGACCGCGCTGCACGAGGCGAACAAGTTGCAGATGGAAAAGGAGAGGTCCGAGGCGGCAGCCAAGGAGAGCCAGGCGCAGCGCCGGCACGAGAAGTTGCAGACGAAGTGGGCGACGATGCAGCGCGAGCTGCTCCAGCTCCGCAACGACCACGCCCTGCGCTGCAGCGCCGAGCAGGGCACACTCGCCACTCTCCTCGACATGCTGCGGCCGTACCGTGCAGACGCTCAAGGTGCGGCTGGTCTCTCCCCGCTGCTGGCCGGCGGCACGCGTTTGTTTCAGCACGGCGATGCGTCTGACCTGCTCGGCGACGATCTCACCGGCACCGACATGGGCGTCAGCGCGCGGTCTCCGGACTCGGAGGGCCCGGCAGTGCAGGCAGTGCACGCAGGCGCCTGTGCAACCCTCGCTCAGCTCGCGCAATGCCGCAGCGAGGTGGTGTGCGGCGTGCAGCGCGTGCTCCTGGAGGTGGTGCGGCTACAGTCGCACGAACGGCAACCCCCACCACAGCAGCAACCACAGCCACAACAACCCACCCCACCTCACGCACGGCAGCGCAGGGCCCCAGCGGCGAGTGCGATCGCGCCTGGCACTTCCCCTCTGAGCTGGTGCCAGGCCGCCGTCGATGCCGAGGCGGACGTGGAGGACGACAAGGAGCTCGTTCTGCACAACGGCTCTGGACAGGAGGACAGCGCGGGGTGCGAGGCGGAGCTGACGTTTGTCGACGATGATCTGCTGCGGGTGTTGCAGTCGTGTTGTGGTGCTCGCCCTTCGCCGCGCGGCCAAGACGAGCCTTCCGCCTTCTGCCCGACAACGCCGTCACTCGTGCGTAGCGCGAAGAAGTCGCCGCCGTCGCCGCTGCACCGCGCCTCGCCGTTCTTTCTGCACGAGCGCGCACTCAACGCGCCACCGCCTCTGCCAAAGGCCGCCAGCACTGCCACGACATCTCCCGCACCGCTTCGTGCACCACACGCACACCTGCTGCAGCCACGCACAGTGACCGGAAAGGCGGACGCGACCGGAGAGTCGAGCACCTCCATGGCGTCCGCGCTGCACTCGAGAATTTTGCAGTCCTCTCCAAGCGCGTTTGCGTCTTGATAAATGGTGTGACCTCCAAGTGTTTATAGATTTGATCTTTTTTTTTCTGTTGCTGTCGTAGTTTCCTACAGTTTAGATTTGTGTTCCCCGTTTTTTATTTTTGTGTTCACGACCACTTCCTGTCCCGCTGTCCACAAGTGTAAACAAAAAAATAAAATAAACAAGTACCATGTCAATCTCCACACCTGCTGCCGAGGCTTACACGCACCCGATGTGACGCGGTGTGCGTGCAGGACGTCTGCCCGCATCACAACCTGTCTACTACTCTCTTTCTCCTTCTTTCACGTGCACTGTGCTTCGAGCGTGACAACGTGGCGTCCGCGCACTTCGTTTTTTTGTTTTCACCTTTCCTTGCTCCCCCTCTCTGACTCAACTCCCTCTCATTCTCTCCGCTATCCTGTACGGCGATGTAAGTCTCTTGATTTGTGTGATCTTTTTTTTTTCTTTTGATTACACTTTGTGTGTGTGTGTAGTTTTTACGCACCACTGCTTGTATCGTTGTGGTGTTCCCCGTAGCTGTTGCCAACTCGACACACACCACTTTCCTCACTTTCAACATGTCCAGCCGCCAGATGCGCCGGCTGCAGCACTTGGTGGATGCCTCCACCGGTGCGGACGCGGACGACGCCTGGGCCGTGGAGGATACACAGATGCCGTCCACGATGAAGCCCACCGGGGCGGCCGGAGAGAAGAAAAGGAAGGGCCAAAAAAAGTCGACCACGAGCAAACCCGCGCCTGCCACCCCCGCCACCGCACCGCCCGCCGCGATGCCCCAGAGCAGCGGTGCGCACGATGGGCGGATGGAGTGCGAGCTGCCGGACACCGACAAGACCGTCTCCACAACCGAGCCCGGCGCCGCGACCAGTGCCAGCGCGCGCAAGCAGGCCTCGCCCAAGCCCGCCGTGCCTGCACCGGCCCACGCGGCCAAGCCCAGCGTGCCGGCCAAGAAGAAGGCCAAGGGCAAGCGGCACGCCGCGCAGGTGGAGGACGAGGAGGACGCGCTGCTCGAGGCGGTGCTGCAGCAGCGGGCAGAGGAGGCGGCGGCCACGGTCAGCAGCGACCCCATGGCCCCGGACACCTCGGACGCCTCGCGTGATCTGCTGCGCCTGCTCGTCGAGTGCGACCCGACGCGGCTCGACACGCGCATTGAGCGCGTCCGCTCCTTCGGCGCCAACGCGGTCGAGGACTACGGCGACAACCTCACAACGTCGCGCATGCCTGACGGGCAGCCGCGCGACAATGGCACGCACTCTCTCTTCCCCGAACACCGCGGCCGCTTCCACTTCAAGAAGAGCGCGTTTGCCTCGCCGAACCGGTACCGGTGGCCGCCGTTCGACAACGAGGACACATTCCTCGAAGTCGTGGAGCCGGACGCGAACGCCGCGACGACCGGCGCGTCCTCTAGCACGTGGCCGCTCATCTTTCGGCTTCACACGCACACGCCGGCCTACACGCGCGCAGAGCGGGCCCGCACAGAGGCGGTCGAGGGCCTCGGCAACGTGCAGGTGCTCGTGAACTGCCTCGCGAACCACGGTGCCTACCACGTGCCGACGCTGCTGCAGCTGCGCGAGACGTTCCAGCTGATGAACGACCCCCTGCGCGCGCACGAGATGGTCGACATCGCGCTGTACTTCACCGGCATCCTGCTCTCCCGCTTCCCCCTCGCCCGCACGTGGCGCGCGCGGCAGCTCCCGGCGAAACAGGAGGCTCCGATGGGCACGGCGTCGCTGCACGCCGCGCTGTGGGCCGGCATTCACGTGGCGCTCTCACGCGGCTGCATGCGCGCCGCCTTTGAACTGAATCGCTTCCTGCTCTCGCTCGACCCCGACGACGTCATGGGTGCGCTGCTCCTGCTGGACTACACGGCGCTGCGTGCGAAGCGGTGGGTGTGGCTCCTCGAGGCCTTCTCGCTGCTCCGCACCGCCAGCGCGATGGACCACGCGTACCCGGAGCAGCTGCTGTCCGAACAGGTGATGCCCGAGACGCAGCCGAGCCCTTACGCGTGCCTCAACGCGGCCAGCTTCCCGGGCGAGCAGGCGTGGGACATGCAGCAGACCGCGCGCTGGCTGTGCCTGTCTCCGGGCCTCGCCTTCAGCGCCGCCCTCGCCCGCCACATGCTGGAGCGCGAGGAGGCCGTGTACGCGGAGGAGCTGCAGCAGAACCCGGCGGCCAAGAAGCCCAAGGTGCTCAAGGAGATGACGACCGCCCAGATCGATGTTGTCCGTGGCTGCCCCAGTGCCGCCGAGATGCTGACGCTGGCCGCGCTGTGGTACCCGCAGGCGGCGCAGGCCCTCGTGCGCGAGCTCGGCGGCATCGAGACGGTCTGCCGAGGACAGGCCCCGAGCGGCCTGTGGAGCGTGATCGAGGAGGCCAGCGACGTCTTCAGCGCGGCGACGGCGGCGGCGCCAAGCACGCTGAGCGCCGCGCTCGGCCACAGCGCCGACCTCTTTGCCGCCCGTGCGGCGGAGATGTGGAAGGCGCCGGAGGTGATGCAGTTCCTACGCACGGTGCTGACCAGGGACACGGAGGTGCGCGAGCCGAACAACGGTAACGTGGTGGATGTGGCCTCGCGCGTGCATGCGCTGCGCGATCTGCTCGACAACCTCGCCGTGGCAGACCCGGTGCTCGGCAACGCCACGCAGCGTTACATGCACCTCACCGCCGCGCACCTCCGCGGTGACGCCCCGACGGCGCTGCCCGCCGACCTGCTCAACGGCGAGGACGACGAGGATGGCCCCGACTTGGGTGCGGTCGGGCTGGAGGCACTGATGCGCAACGCAGCCGGTGGGCTGGCGCCGGACGTGGCGCACATGGACCACAACGCTCTACTACGCTACCGTGCGCTCTACGGCGTGTATGCGGATCCCGATGACCAAGGCACAGCCGAGGAGCTGCGCGAGTTCCGCGCTCGCTTCGAGGCGGAGGATGGCCTGCGCGTGTACCTCGCGCCGATCAACCCCCTCGTCCTCGCGTTCCGTGCCATGGCCCCGGGCAACAACATGGAGAGCATGGCGCTGGAGCAGGCCCTCGACGCACAAGGCATTGAGGACCCGGTGCGTGCGGAGAGGGACGCCAACCGCGCGCGTGACGCGGCCATGTGGGAGGCGGATAACGAGGAGGCCTGGGCGACTGGGGATGACGAGGAGGACGAGTTTTGGGAGGCTGACGACAGCGATGACATGTAGAGCGACGCGGACATGTGCGCATGACGTGTTTTTTTTTTTGCTTCTCCCTCTTTTTTGTGTGTATGTTGCTGTGGTTGTTATGTGCTGTTTGCTCGCTTGCTCGTTTGATGTTTTCTTTTTTTTTCTTGCGAACTGTTTAATAAAGTAATGAAGCAACTTCCCTACCAGAGCAACTATTTGTGCAAACAAGAGCATCAAAGAGCCGCTGTCAACGCCAGCTCGTCGCGGACGCACATCGAGATAGGAGAGTGCCCAAGTATCGCGTGTGTGTGTGTGTGTGTGTGTGTGTGTGTGTGTGTGTGTGTGCGTGCAAGCTGCCGCGAATCGCTCAAGTGTTGACCTATCAAGCCATCTCAATCGCTCACTCATTCTCTCTCTCTCTCTCGCTTTCTCTCTCGCATTTCTCTCACGTTGCCTTGTTTCTCTCTCTTAAAAAAAAAAAAAAGGGTGTGGTCCATTTTTGTTGCTGGTGTCTTGTTGTTGTTTGGTTTAGTCGTACTCGGACAAGATGGTGTGGCCTCTGCGGAACGCCAACGCGACGGCGACAACGCCGGACTGGACGCGCGGTCTCACGCTCCAGGACAAACTTCAGCGTGTCAGCTCGGAAGACATTGCGGCCGTGACACAGGAGGACGTTGAGCAACTGAAGCGCACGATGACTCACGACATGCTGCGCGCCGCGATGGAGACGATGCTGGAGGAGAACAAGTTCGTCGATGTGCTCGCGCACTCTTCCCCAAAGGCCTGGGAGGCTGCCTCGCGCGATGTGCAGGCGACGGAGGCTCAGATTTTCACCTCGCTTATCAAGGAGCGAATGGTGCTGCTGTTCAATGTGCTGCCGTACCTTTCAGAGGATTTTTTGACAGTCATGGAGTCCTCCCTCTCACCGTTTTGAGTCCGAGGAATCCTCCCAGTTTGCTTTTGGTGTGCTTTGCCTGGCTGTCACATGTGCTCTCTCTCACACTCACAAACCCACAGACGGGAAAGAATGGAATTTATAAACCAAAGACGGTCGAAATGACGTCAAACGACCAGGTGTGCCCGACTAGCACCCTGACGCGTGTGTTCCCTGACACTCTGGGGATATTTATCGTCTCGTTGTTGTTTTCCCCTTATGCGCAACCTCCCTCCGCAACGTTTTCCAACCGCGCATCTTGTGCCTCACACATACCGTCACACTCCTCATTTTGCGCTTGCCCTGTTATTGTTCTCTTTGACTGTCTGTCTACGCGTTGTCGCTCAGTGGAGAGGGGAACCTGACTTTTGTGCGTCTTCTCACCCGCGTGTTTCCCAGTTACTTTGACTAGGCACACACGTAAACACACACACACACATATACACACACACACACACACACACAGCGGCTGCTGTTGCATTGTGTTCTTTTCGTGCTTCCTCTACGCGTATCAGTCGCGTGCGGTGGCATGGAGACCTTGTCGACGCCATGCGGGGGTCTGCGGGACTACCTGGCCAATCAAAACTTTTTGCAACGCCTGACGGAATCCCCGATGGATGTGCTCATCTTCGACGAACTGGGCCTGTCCTACACGGCTCTGTGGCAGCTGACGCCTTGCCGGCAATACCTGCTCTTGCTGGACACACCCGGACGTTTGCCCGACGCCAGCCGCCTCGACAGTGGTCGTGTGGTGCGCGGTGAGAACTGGCTGTCCATTCCACTCACCGCCGCCACGCGAGTGCGTCTCTCGCCTGAGCACAGCCCGCATCGACTCGAGATTGGCGCACACGAGGCGCGTGTTGTTGTCGAGCAGGTGCCGCGTGTCTCCATGGCCCCGATGGCGGCCATTCTTCAGCGACTGTGTGGTCACAGGAATGACCGTGCGCCGCTTTCACTGCCTGGCGAGACGCGCACATCGTGCCTGTCACACAAGCACGCACAGCCCTCAGTGACGTTTCCCTCGTCGTCAGTGCCGAGGCAGCCGAGTGCGGCTCCCTTGACCAGCACAGAGCCGCACGCGCTCATGGACGATCTGTACACATCTCTGCAGACGCGACTCGAGGAGGTGCGCTGGATGCGCCACCAGATGCTGCAACTCGGCGACGATACCCCTGCGAGCGTGGCCAAGGCCCTGAACCCGCACGCTCGCCGCTCGCCGCCCTTGCCGACTCCCAACGAGAGCGCGGTCCGCTCAGGCGCGGCGAGCCACCAGAGCTCCTACCAGCACACGCCGATTGCCGCGATGATGATGGGGTCCACGCACTTGGGCCCCTCCTCCTCGCCGGGGTCACACCTGCCGACGCGCGAGCGGGAGCGACTGCAGCAGCTCGAACGCCCGCAGGCGCCGCCGTACTCGGCGGGTCATTCATTTGCTACGCTCGGCGCAACGGGTCCGGCCGACGACGATGCCTCTGCGCTGCGTGTGTACCGTGAGATTCGTGGCAGCAGCCGGTCCTCACTGAGCGAGCCTGGTCTGCCCGTCTCTGTCAGCGAAAGTGACGCGTGAGAGGTGACCCATTTTGACTAATATCACATCCTTCTTCCCCCGTTTCCAAGGAGAAGCGTAACGGCACAAAGGAAAAAAAAAAAAAACAGAGCCGCAGCGAGTACAACAACGCACCATATACAGCACAGTCAGCCTCCCAGACGGTAGTTGTGTGGACACAACCTAGATGACTTTTGAGAGCGTTTCTTTCCCCTCTCACCATCCTCCCCTTTCCTCTCTCGCACTCCCCATCTACTTGTGTGCCCTGTCTTTTTCTCCTTGTCTTCTCGCCTTCTCCTCTCGATGTGGCGCCAGGTGCAAGCAAAAACAGTGCATTTCAACCAACATATCTCCCAAACACACACAACAACAACAACAAAAGCAATACAAAACAGAAACACCCTTTCCTCAACAAGGAACTCTCTACGACAGTGCAAATCATGTCGGCTTCCCTAGCGCCTCCGCAGTGCCGCTGCTCGATGATCGCCGTCGCTCTGGGTGCGGCGGGGGTTGTGCACTATGCGCTCCTCAAGTACCGCGTGCTGCCGAGCGGCGTCATGCACATTTGGTTCGCGCTCTCCGCCGCCACGCTCGTGCTGAGCACGTCGGCGCTGACCGCCCTGATTGACCCTCTCCGCTACCTCGGCGTGCCCCGGTACTACACGGAGCGCATGTGCATCTTTGTGTTGTGCATGGCCTTCAAGCTGACCTGGTACCTGAACCCGCAGATCAAGATGTCGATCAAGTTTGACGGCAACGGACCCGACGGCAAGCCGAAGAGCTTCGCGGACCTGCCCAAGAAGAACATTGCTTTTGTGCTGAACCACACGTCCTTCTGGGACATTTTCCAGTTCATTGCGCAGTGCCCGTTCCGCACGCTCATGAACACGCGCACGCTGATGAAGGACGCGCTCCGCAAGATCCCGATCTTTGGCGGCATCTTCGATCGTGTCGGACACTTCCCCGTGTTCTTCAACTCCGACGAGGACGGCAACTTCCACGTTGACAAGGAGCGGCAGGCCAAGGTGCAGGTTAAGGTGGACAAGCACGTGGAGGGCGGCGGCAACCTCGCCATCTTCCCCGAGGGTGCGGTGAACAAGAACGCCGACATTGTCCAGACCTTCCGCTTCGGCACCTTTGCCACCATCTTTGAGCACAAGATGCAGACGTACTACATGGTGAGCATCGGCAACGAGGACACGTGGCCGCGCACCGCCCCGTTCGGCGGCTACGCGGCGGACGTCCGTGTGCGCGTCGGCGTGTACCCGATTGACTTTGCCAAGGACGACAGCAAGAAGGTCGCCGGCGAGATGCAGGCCTTTGTGCAGCACGTCCGCGACGAGCTCAAGGAGGAGCGGGAGAAGGAGTACGCGGCGGCGGGCAAGACCATCCCTCGCGCGCCGGTCACGGCGACCAAGTCCGCTCCTGCCCCGGCTCCCGCCGCCACCGCCGCCCCTGCGACGGCCTAAGCAAGGGGCCTGTCAGAAAACGGGAGTGCTTGCCACGCACGCAGTCGCACGAACGAAAAAAAAAAAGTAGATGAAAAAAAAAAGTGTGTCGATGGAAAACAGCAGCGGCGTCAACAATACGCACATGCAAAATGAACGGCTCAGCGCCGTTGAGTCCGCGTGTGCGTGCTTTGCTACCCTTTTCTTTGTTTTCATCGCGTGGCGTGCTCGTGCACCCGAGCGTTTTTTTTTAACTTTTTTTTTCTACTTTGATGCGCTTTGCAGTATCGTTCTACTTTTCCTTACTTTTTGTTCTACCCGATTTCTTCTCATTACGGTATATGACTCAATTGGTGTCCTTTAACTAACGTCTCTTCTTTTTTCCCCCATCTCTTTTGCGCGCCAGCCATCCCTATTGTTGCGTGTGTGCGGATGTGACTGAGAAAACAACAACAACAAGAACAACACCAACGAGACGAAATGTGAAGGCGACATACAAACGATGCGCGAACGGAAGAAACGACTTGTTGCACTCGGCAGTGGCGCCGCAAGACGGCTGAGAGTCGCCTGTCCCCTCGACATGGAGGCTGGTACCGTTCCCTTGTTGTCTTCTCCCTTCCCATTGCTCTGCCTGCTTGTGCGGCGACCTCCGTCTCGGCATTGCGGCCTGTTACCCTTCCTCTTCCGTCTTGAGACCGAAATGACGTTGCTATCAATTTCACTCGCCTTTCTCTTCCCCTCCGCCCCGCCTTTCTTTGACACCAGTTCATCATCAAGAACAGTGTCCCATTGCACTGCCCACGTATCGAATTCTCACGCACACGAAGCGTCGTATCCTCCCCCTCCCATTTGTTTCCCCACTTTCTTTTTCGCTCCTCTCGTGTTTTTACGTGGCTTTTTTTTTTTTTTGCTTGCGGCACTTTCACCATGGGCTGCGCTGTTCTCGGTGTTCTGGCGGTTGCCTTTGGCGTGTGGTACGTGCTCCTCTCGCGTCGGCTGGTGCCTGTCGCGGCGATGCGCGCGTGGTTCTTGCTCGTGAATCTGCTCACCATTTTCCCGGTGTCCGCCTTGACGTTTGTCGTGGACAGCCTCCGCCACATCGGCGTGTCGGTGCACTACACGCAGACGGTGTGCATCGTCATGCTGTGCCTAGCCTTCCGCGTCGTCAAGTGGTGTAATCCGCAGATTAAAGTCAAGATCACCTTCCGCGATGGCATCACGAGCTTCAACCAGATTGTCTCTGGCGCGGCTCTCGTGGGCAACCACACGTCCTTCTGGGATGTGTACGTGGTCATCGCCGTGCTGCCGCTGCGTCAGCTGGTCCGCACGCGCACGCTGATGAAGTCCTCGCTGCGAGAGATCCCGATCTTTGGCGGCATCTTCGACCGCGTCGGTCACTTCCCCGTCTACTTCAAGTCCGATGAGGCGGGCAACTTCCACGTTGACAAGGAGCGACAGGCCAGTGTGCAGGTCAAGGTGGATAAGCACATTGCCAATGGTGGCACACTCGCCATCTTCCCCGAGGGGGCCATCAACAAGGACCCGACCAAGCTGCAGACTTTCCGCTACGGCACCTTTGCCACCATCTTTGAGTACCGCATGCCCATGTACTACGCCGTCATGGTGGGCAATGACCAGACCTGGCCTCGCTGGGCACCATTTGGCGGCTGGCCAGCCGATATCGTGCTCACCGCGGGGCCGTATCTGGTGGACTTTGAGCAGCAGACCGCCAAGGACGTCGCGACGGAGCTGCAGGTGCACATGCAGAGCGTCTATGATGAGGTGGCCGCGACCTTGCCCCCTCGCAGCCCGCAACAGCCGCCAGCACAACATCAGCGGCCGAAAAAGGCGTGATCGTCGCGGCAACAGCATGCGTGCTTGTGCATGTGTGTGGGTGCCTGCTTGTGCACAGACTTCTTAGTTTTTACCTTGTTTTGCTTGCTCCGTTTTCTTCTTTTCCGTTCTGTTATCTTCCGGTGTCCGAGTACGTCTCGTGGACAGTGCTTTCCTTACTGAGAATAGCTTATTTTGACAAGCGCGCTACTAAAAATGAGTTGATTCGCCGAGAGTACAACAGAAGAGTGCATGTTTAGTACACCACCTACTCGTGAGAAGCCGAGAACATGGAGAGCACGTTGGTGACAGACGAAGGACTCGTCATGGCAATTCGCGCAACAGCTTCATCCATCCTGCCACGCTCCTTCTTTCCCAACCCCACCCCACCCCACTCTCGCTTTATCTTTCTTTCATTGGCTGAAAGGAGTTCCCGCACCCCTAGCTGCCCACAGTTTCTTTACTCTATAACTTGTACTTTTGATTGCTCTCTGACCCTCTACCTTTTGCTTATCGTAGCTTTTTTTTTTAAACCTTTTCGTTGCTTCGTTTCCCGCATACCCACCCGCGCACACAAAGGAAGAGAGACTCTGTCGGTTTCTTCACTCCTCCCCCTCCCCCTTTTCTTTTCTTCAGTTTTCTTGTTACTTAGGCGCGCATTACTGAACCATGAGCGCTGGTGCGACCAAGTACGGAGACTTTGACGTGGTCAATGAGCAGACGCCGCAGTACCAGGACACGGGCGCGCAGAGCCGCCCTGCCAAGATATACAGCTGCATGGCCCGCAGCTGGCCGCGTCTCTTTCTCGTCGGCTCCATCATCGTCGCCGTCTTGACGTTCGTGTCGATCATCTTCAACTTCATCAAGGTGGCCATCCATCCCGCGACCGTGATGCTGAACATCTACTGCCTCATCTTCAGCCTGCTGGCCCTTTCCGCGGAGCTGCGTCAGTTTGGCTGGTGCCGGAAGATTGTCTACATTTGGATCCGCTACGTCTACTTTCTCGCGTACTACAAGCCTCGCGGTCTCTTCTACGTCTTCTTTGGCCTGCTCCTCATGGGCGACTCTGTGCTCATGTACGTCGCTGGCGCGGTGGCCATTGTCATTGGCATCATTATGCTCCTGACGAGCGTGTTCGCCGACCTGCCCGTGTACACGGACGCCAAGGAGGAGGCGCGCATTCAGGAAGAGTACGTCCTGTACTTGCAGTCCAAGGCCAACATCCCCCTCGCTGGCGCGGGCGTCGGCGCCAAGCTCGGCAGTGCCTTCGACACCGTGACCAGCAAGTTCACCGGCAAGGACAAGCACGAGGCGTCGGCTGATGGAGCCGGTGGCGTCCCTCCCCCGGCCGTGCAGCAGGAGGCGAACACAGGCGCGTACCAGGCCCCAGCTGTCACGCAGCCGGCGGCCAAGGCGGCCCCGGCCCCGTTCCGCGACACCTCGGCCTCCGACGAGGACGAGGACGCCGCCGCCAACAAGCCGCCGCGCCGCGAGCCGAGCGGTGGGTCCTACTCGCCGCTCCAGAACGCCAACGCGAGCGGCGTCGGTGCGTTTGCCGCGTCGAATGCGAACATGTTCGGCTCGTCGGCGCAGACGTCCACGGTGGCGCGGCCGCTTCAGGAGGCCGGTATCGTGCGTGGCGGCCTCAATGAGAGCGAGCCGTCGGCCGGCGCCGGGTCTGGCGAGAGCGAGCTCCGCCGTGAGTTCAACGCGCGCATGGAGGACAAGGCGGACGACCTGCGATAAAAAAAAAACCACCCACACACACACACACGCACACACTGAGAGACACTCGTGTGTTAGAAGGGACATCTGATACGACCGATGAAGGGGGAAGGAATGGAGGCACATAAGAAGAAAAAAAGCAACAACGACCTCAAGCCTCTCTTTTTTTTTCCCCCTCTGCCCACACTGATGCTTTTTTTTTCTCACTTTCTTGCTTGCCTTCAGGTGGTCCATCGTTTTCTAACTGAGTATCTCGTAATTTGCATTGATGATGACAAACGACAACAAACAAACAACACTAGACACAACCTCACGAAGAGGACCAACTACTGAACGATGAACAGGACAACGGGAACAAACATCCTGATCCCGTTCATTCTTTCAACAGCGGGTACAATGCGAGGAACGTTTGGCAGTCTCAGGTCTCAGCGACTGCCCCTTGGTCCACTTCCCAACAAGAGGAAGAGGGTTGCTTTCCGCGCACTTCTCTTTCTCCTTTGTTTTGTCGCATGGCGCAGACGCGCCAACTCCGCAACTCGCACCATCCTTGTCCCTGGTTATGCGAAACGCAATATCTCCCTCATATTTTTTCCCTCTCCTCCTCTTTGTTTTGTCTGTCTTCGACGTCTAGTTAGGTCCCTCCACTCATCTCTCGTTTTCTTTCTTTTTGTTTTCTCCCCATGTCAGACGACGATCGTCCCCCGCCATCCCGCAGCGCGCGCGACAAGCCGAAGCGCCATCGCGATGCCGGTTCTGGCAGTCGCCGTGCCGGCAGCCGCGTTGACCCGCGCTTCGACCCCATGCACGGCAAGGTGAACGAGAAGCTGTTCGAGTCCAACTACAAGTTTTTGCAGGAGCAGCAGGAGGTCGAGCAGGAGGCGCGCCGCTTCCGCATCAAGTGCCTCCATTGCATGCTGCGTCGCTACGAGCTCGAGCAGGCCGGCGAGGACCTCGAGGAGTACGACCTCTCCGAGGATGAACGGGAGACGTTTGGGCCCGATCACGCCGACGATTTGGCCGCGCTGAAGCTGACGCCGCCGTCCGTGATCCAGCGCGAGCTGGAGACGCTGAAGCGCCAGAGCATCCTGCACATGTCGCGCTCCAAGGGCAAGACCGTCACCTCACGGCGCCAGGAGCTGCGGAAGCAACTCGTCAAGAAGGAGGTGACCGCGGTGAAGGAGGGCGTCAAGGCACGCCCCTTCTTCCCGAAGCGCAACGAGGTGAAGCGCGCGGTGCTGTCGGACACCTTCGACCGGTTGGAGGAGCGTGGTGGCAAGAGCGCCGTGGACCGCTACCTTGGGCGTAAAAGCAAGCACTAAACACGAAACGGCTGCGCAGCGGAGCGACTTGTTTGTCTCCTCTTTTTTTTTTTTCGTTGTGTGTGTGTCTTTGCGACAACCACTCTCCCACCATTGCATTAATGTCTTTTTTTTCTTCTTCTTTTGCGTGCTGAAGAAGGCATGATCGATTAACAACAGCAAACACAGCAAAGCAAAACAAAAAAAAACATTTCAACCAGAAAACTGCACTACTACCCTCCTGTTACAGGTACAGTTGTATTTGAGAATTTTCGTTTGAGCCAGTTCTGTGTGCGCATTGCCTTTCTTTGTCTTGATTGGTGAGCACCAATCACAGCTGTCTCACGATTCTCTCGCATCTCTCCGCTGAGTGGTCTTATCTCCGCATCATACCACTCCTACTCTTTTTTTTTTCTCATGCTCTTCCCCTAGTCAAGTACCCTCTACACATTCCACATTGAAGTGCACGCTGTCAACCGCAACACCAACCGCAACAGAAAAAGAAAAAGAGAAGAACCACAACGTGTGTGACACACAGCCGCCTCTTGTCGCTCCCTCTCACGACCCCTCCCATGCAGTCTGACTATGCGTCTCCTGCTCCGCGCGAGCCCTCCCCACCAGCTCCGCCGGAGCTGGACGTGACACTGCCGTCGCTCCACGACTTTCTGGGCCACCTGCGCGCCACCGCGAACCCGTCCAGTGCGCGGCGTGAGCAACTTTCAGAAGAGGAGCTGCGCAAGCAAGCAGGCTTTGAGAGTCTCGACTATTACAAGCCGTACCCGGACATATACATGGCGCACGTCCGCGAGTCCTTCTTGCCGCCTGGCGCACGCGGCAGTGCCACAGGACCGCGCTATGGAGGGCAGACGCTTCCCACAGACGCGCCGCCACTGTCCGACCAGGCCGCCGCCGACGAGGCTGAGAACCCGACGCACCTGATGCACAGCTTCGCCCATCAGCTGCAGCAACTGCCCAGCCAGTACAACGAGGCCGAGCAGCACGTGGCGCTGCGCTGGCTGCTGCACTTGTTGATCGCCGTCTCTGTGGGTGTCATGGCCACCGTCGTGTCCTACGCGGTCGAGCTGCTCGAGAAGCAGCGCGCCTCGCTGCTTCGACGCTGCATTCAAGGCACATCGGTGCGCCTGCTCGGCTACGCGATTGGCTACGTCTGGTGGATTGGTCTGTCCGTCGCGCTCGTCGTCATCGCCGCGAGCGTTGTTGTGTGGTACGAGCCGGCGGCGGCGGGCGGTGGCATCCCTGACGTGATGGCCTACCTCAACGGCGTCCACCTGCGCAAGGCGATGAATCTGCGCACGTTTCTCGCCAAGGCCATCTCCTGCGTTACGGCGGTGGCGAGCGGGCTGCCGGTGGGACTCGAGGCCCCGCTGATTCACCTCGGCGCGATCACCGGCGCCGGCGTCACGCAGGGTCGCAGTCGCACACTCGGCTTCCAGACCGCTCTCTTCCGTGCCTTCCGCAACAACAAGGACCGTCGCGACTTCATCACGGCCGGCGCGGCGTGCGGCGTGAGCGTGGCCTTTGGCGCGCCGATCGGCGGTCTGCTGTTCGTCATGGAGGAGGTGAGCAGCTTCTGGGACCACAGCGCGAGCGGCCAGATTTTCCTCGCGACCATGATGTGCTTCACCGTCTCCACCATCATCAACTCGATCGTCGAGGACCAGCGTCTGTTGGGCTGGGTCAGCAACGCCGCGCACGTGCTCTTTGAGGTGAACTTGACCATTCCGCTGAACCTCGTCTCCATTGTGCCGTCCCTTTTTCTCGGCGCGGTTCTCGGAGCCCTTGCCGCGCTCTTCACGAAGCTGAACCTCATTCTCATTCAGTGGCGGCGCACGCACATCAAACCCTTCCCGCTGCGTCGCCTGCTGGACCCGGTGCTGCTGATGGTGCTCTTCTCGACGCTGACCTTTGCCTTTGCGATGAGCGCCGAGTGCCGCCCAGTGCGCCTCATCGCCGACGTGAACGAGTCGGTTCACATTTGGGGCACCGAGTCGCAGACGCGCCTCTTCAACGACACGTGCACCACGCCCGACAGCTACTCGCCCCTCGGCTCGCTCAGCATGGGCAGCGGCAAGAACGTCATCCGGCACCTCTTCTCCCGCCAGACCGCCGCCGAGTTCCCCGCGCTGCAGCTCTTCTTCTACTTCCTCTTCTACTTTTTTGCCGCCTGCTCGGTCAGCGGCGCGGCGGTGTCGGGCGGCCTCGTCGTGCCGAGCCTCGTCATTGGTGCCGTCTTTGGTCGACTCTTCGGTCTGTTGATGTGGTACGTGGCCGCGGCGGACGTCGGCATCGACGGCGGCTACCGCGCGGCCGACGCGTGGATGGACCCGGGCGTCTTTGGCCTCATTGGCGCCGGCGCCTTCCTCGCCGGGACCTCGCGCATGACCATGTCCATTTGCGTCATCATGGTCGAGCTCTCGTCGGAGCTGCACTACCTGCTGCCTGTGATGGTGGCGATCGTCATGTCCAAGACGGTCGCCGACTGGCTATGCGAGCCGCTCTACCATCAGCAGATGCGCCTCGAGTGCGTGCCCTACTTGCCACCCCACCTGCTGCGGCCGGAGTTTGAAATGCTGACGGCGGCGGACGTGATGGCCGCGAATGTGGTGATGCTGCGCACGCGCGAGAAGGCCGAGGTGATTGTGCAGGCCCTGCGGAACACCACCCACCACGCCTTTCCTGTTGTCGACCTCCTACCGAGCCCACCGTTGAATGGCGACCACCACACAACCAGCCTCGATGCGGCAGCGGCGTCGATGCACTACAAGTTTGTCGGGCTCGTCACGCGCGAGGACCTGCAGGTGCTGCTGACACTGCCCGACCTGCACACGCACCGAGCCGATCCCGCTGCCTCCGCCGCATCACGCGTGCCCTTGACGGACCCGGAGAGCGACGGGCTTGGTGGTCGACTGGACCCCATGGCGCTCAAGGTACGGGCGATGACCTGGTCGGAGTTCAACGCGCACAAGGCCTCGCTGTTTCTGCACGTGCCCGATCGCCACGACTGGATTCGCCGTCACGACCCCGCGCAGGCCGTGGAGACGGAGGGCGAGAGTGCCGGCACTGGACGCGCTGGCATGCCCGCCCAACCGGCGCGCAGCTACACGTCGCTCTTCGCACTCGCTGGCCGGCGTGCCGCGCGTCCCAGCCGACGACCGCCCACGACCTCCTCGTCCCCCTTCGCCCCACACGAGGGCGACGATGACGAGGAGGACGTGGAGGACGAGGACGTCGACGACGAGGAGGTTTCCTTGACGGCACACCCGTCGGTCGTGGAGATGCTCGCGTCGATGCCGCCCGTGGTGGACATCTCCCTCATTGTCAACCGCAGCCCGTGGGTGATTCCGCCCTTCTTCAATCTGCAGATGGCCTACCACACCTTCCGGAACATGGGGCTGCGACACATGGTGGTGGTCGACGGTGACGCCGTCCGCGGCATTATCACGCGCAAGGACCTCCTTCTCGACACGCTCAGCCGCCGCACCACGGAGCTGCAGGCGCGTCTGCGAGCGGGGCGAGCGGAGGGGGAGGTGGGACAGGCAGACGAGGGGGAGCCGCCCCATCGCGTCAATGGCCGTGCGCAGACCCGCTATGAGGTCGTCACGCGCACCATCGACGACGTGGCCTCTCCTCCACCACCAGCCCCGTCACGCGCGCCTCCAGCGAGCGCAACATCGCCGTCCATGACGCGCAATATCGTGGACGATCTGTTCAGCGACGAGCTTTGAGCTCTGACAAACTGTTTTGCGAGGACGGGGTGTTGTAACTGTAAGCGTCTGTGTTTTGTTTGTGAATCGAGAGGTTGTTGTTTTTTCTTCACCTTGTCTTGATCGGTTCACCTTGCTTTCTATCGTACTGCCTTTTCTGAGCGCCACAAAAAGAAACCCGAAAAGACGTTGTGTGTCCAGGCATCCTAAACTGTCGCATTGATGCGTACGCAATCACTCATAAACGCACACTTTTTTTTTCTCTCTCTCCCCCCGCCTCTTCCTCTCTTCTTCGCTTATTTCGTCTCTTGTGCAGTTACTGCATAGACCCCCACATTCGGCTGAGCCAACTCACCTGTATCACCACTGCATAGACTTGTGTGCCCAGTGAACAGACCAGGACACATACCCTCCTACTCTCCGCACCTTCAACTTCAATCTGCTCCACCATGTCCACCGCTGAGCTGGATACCAAGCTGAAGGAGTTGCTGAAGCTCATGCTCAGCCGCCTCCCCGCCGACAAGAAGCTGACCACGCCGGTGGTGCAGCAGCTGTTGCGCGTCAAGTACGCGGAAGTGTACCCGGCCGCATACATCGCCGCACAAGAGGCCTTCATCACGGAGCAGCTGGCCCTCCTGCTCGCGGCCCGCGAATCCGCCGCCAACAAGGTCGCCGAGGAAAGCTCGTCCGAGGACGATGACGACGACGACAGTGACGACGAAGAAGACGACGAAGAGGACGATGATGACGAAGAGGAGAGCGATGAGGAGGACGACGATGAGTCTCTCGATGACGATGAGGAGGACGAGGACGACGACGAGGAGGGCCAGCCTGAGCGCAAAAAGGCACGCCTTGAGGAGGAGCAGGCCTTCGCGGGCAAGGCCGGTGAGTCCGTGGCAGACCAGTGTAAGGGCATGGTCGAGTGCCTCAAGAAGCTCGGCTACCGCGTGCGGCTGCCGGAGGAGAACGAATCCCTCGACGACTATCTGCACAAGTACCTCGTCGAGGAGTTCAAGAGCCACAACATGGAGCCAAACAGCTATGACAAGAACGCCGTCCGCCGCTACAAGCTCGCCAAGGAGGTGGAGCTTCTGCGCAAGGACGGTGGCAACGTCGGCCTGGATCGCCGCGCGCGCGCCGGACGCGGGTTCACCTCTCAGGACGACCTTAGGGCAGCCAGCGGGACCTCGGGCACCCCATCAGCCACGCAAACCTCCTTCAAGACCTCCAAATTTCTGGACGAAGAGTAGCACGCGCATAGACTTGACACGGTCGGGGGAAAAATCAAACAGCCACATCAGAGAGGGAGGAACAAAGGCCCTCTCCATTGATAATCATACACACACACACACTAACCGCAACACAACACAAAACAAAACAAATGACTCGGATAGCTTGGGACAACGTAAATGCATGTTGAATCACGTGCGAACGTGTCAGCATGAACTTCATACTACACGCGATGGCGTCATACATGGTTCTGCGTGTGCGTATCAGCTTCGCACATAATGTGATGCTCTCTTGTTTCCTGCTTCCTGGATGTGAAGCAGTGCCCCCATTGCACAATCAAGAACCCAGTTCACAATCGTCCCTCGTGTTCCGCTCCTTCTTCTCGGCTCAAATACAGGACATGACGACCCTGCTATACCCGGTGTATCTCCAGGGTGAGTACCCGTTCACATTTCTTCTCTCAGATGCCGATGCCGCCGGCGAAATAAGTGTCTACGCGGATCCGATGGCCACTGTCCTTGGTGGCACTGGCTCATTTGGTATTGCACAAGCGATTGCTAAACAGCCCATTGCACACACACGTTTCCGACCATGCCCTTCTCTGGTCCTGCGCTTCGAAGACATGGGCACCTCACGCTTGCCCTTTGCTGCGAGGAACGGTGTAATTATGTGCCCCTACCTTCAAAGTGTCCAGTTCCACAGTACCAGCACGTTGCCCCTGTCGCAAATCAACGATCTGCAGGTCTACGTGCGAGCAAACAGGCTGTTCGCCACGGAAACCTCGTCTCTCGATGAGCCGATGCTGATCTTTTCCGCCGCCGCTGCACAGCGAGGCAATCCCATTTCCTTGGGAACTGAACTCAGGTTTCGCGTGCATGACGTTCTTTTGGAGTTCGGCACGATTGGCTGGCTCAGCGTGTCTCAGCTTTTTGCTGTTGGTGCGTTGTTCGCAAATCACAGCCCTGAGCTGCTGTCATTCCCCTGATGTTCTTTTTTTTTTCGTTTTCTCACTGCTATTGTTCTTTCTCTTTTGTATTTTTGCACACCGCTACGCCACAAACCTCAGACGCACATCCAATGTGATCATCGAGGCAAACTTCCGAGTCGTCCTCATCGCAACTTTTGCAATGCCCTCATCGCTGAATCAACAACGCAACTCCCCACCGTTTTATGTTCCCCATCCTTTCTGTTTGATTTCATACTTTGCCCCGCTCCCACTTCGTGTCCCTTCGTCTAGAACAAATGAGTGTGCTAGTCCACCGTGTAATCACACAAGGTGAGTACCCGTTCACTTTTCTTCTTTCAGATGCTAGTGCCTCGAACCGGATCAGCGTCTACGCTGATCCAACTGCCGCTGCTCGTGGTGCTCACAGTTTATTTGCGCTCGCGCCGCAGATTGCAGAGTGTCCAGTTGCCTGCACACGTTTCCGGCCACTCCCTTTTCTCCTCCTTCACTTTGAAGACAATCTCGATCTCATGCACTCTGCTCAACCGCCCTTCATTGTTGACAATGGCATTCTGGTTGGCCACTACGTTCCCCGCGTCCGATTCCACAGCACCAGCACGTTGCCCCTGTCGCAAATCAGCGATCTGCAGGTCTTCGCGCGAGCAAACAGGCTGTTCGCCACGGAAACCTCATCTGTCGATGAGCCTATGCTGATCTTTTCCGCCGCCGCTGCACAGCGAGGCAGTCCCATTTCCTTGGGAACTGAAGTCAGGTTTCACGTGCATGACGTTCTTTTGGAGTTCGGCACGATCGGCTGGCTCAGCGTATCTCAGCTTTTTGCTGTTGGTGCGTTGTTCGCAAATCATAGCCCCGAGCTGCTGTCATTCCCCTGATAGCCCTTCTTCTTTTTTCGTTTTTTCCACTGCTTTTTTCCCCCCACTCTGCTACATTAAACCTGACCCAAAAAGAACAACGGTGAAGCTCTTCGCTTTTCAATTCCGCCACTCAACATTCCCAACACACCCATGCACACATATGCTTTCATCCTCTTCACTCCTGCTTTCCCAATCCTCTTTCTTTTTCAAGCATAGAGGTCACTTGTCACGCATAGACGCATCATTCTTTACTCACATAGAATTTCATGTCTGCCCCGCGCGGCAGCCCATCTCGCCGATCGGAAGCGGCATCGGACGCCCTCCCCGCCCTCCCCTCCACGCTCGACCCCAGCGTGGAAAATGTCGAGTATGTGGCCCCGGCCGAGGAGCTCGACGACAACTTTTTCCTCGCGCTCACCGCACCGACTACAGTGGTCACTGCCAGAGGTGCGAGCACCGCAGACCCCTCTTCGACGACTGGTGGCCGTCATCACACGCAGCCGCTCGGCACATCGCATGGCGCTCAGGGTGGTCGCGGCCCACGCAAGCAAGTGCGATTCGCCGAGGACGTGCTACTCGGGCAGCTCGACTCTCGCAGCGGTTCCGTGTCGGCCGTGGCGGAGGAGGAGGAGGCGGCCGCCGACGGCCACCACGCGCAGCAGTCGCAGGTGCTCCAGCACCACAAGGACGAGGAGGACGAGGAAGAAGAGGGCGACGATGGCGGTGTCGACGCGGCGCGCGAGCCCGTTCCGCTGTCAAGGGCACCGCGCACACCCACCACTGGCATGGACGAGCTCGAGGCCGACGCCTTTGCCGCGTTTCCGCAGCCTACGCCGCCCGCCTCCTTCCCCTTCTTCGCCCGCCACGTGCGCGGCGACGTGACCCGCGTACAGTACCACAGTCTCCGCTTCGGCGAGTTCATCAAGGCCTACGTGGGGCTCTCCGACAAGGAGACCGACCAGGCCAAGCGACGCGGCCGCACCATCTGCATGATCGGCGTCACCAAGAGCACGCGCATGCGCAACATGACGGTTCGCACGGGCCGCGCTTTTTTGCGCCACTCCGTCCTCGCTGTTGAGGGCGATGCGGTGTTCGCCGAGCTCATTGATCGCGCCGAGCAGTTGTACGTGGTTGAACGGGAGCGTGTGCGGCAGTCGATGCCCGAGGCCTGGCGTGCCGAGGCCGAAGCGATGACCGGCATCCCGCTGGAAGAGCCCGGCTCCCCGACCAGCCCCGCACGCGCCGCTGCCGCAGCGGCAGGTGCCCCGTACGCGGGCGGGCCGCCGTTTCTCTCGCACGCGAGTGCTCGCCGGTGCGTGAAGGTGACGGACCCGCTTCTGCGACCGAATGCGCGCTGCATCGCCCTTCACTACGGCTTCTCGCCACCGCCTGACGCGTCCACGCCGTCGTCCACGGGCACACCACCATCACAGCCATCACAGCCCCGTCATGAGCAGTACCCACGTGCCACGCTCATCGCTGTCATTTGCACGACGCGGCTTGCGGAGAACACGGAGATCTACGTCTCTCTCGAGTCCTACTACCGTTGCCTCGATGAGGCTGCGTGGTACCAGCGCTGCTACGGCGCACGCACGCGTCAGACGGCGTCATCATCCCCACATGCATCGCGTGCGGCCCCGCTGGATGCGGACAACCCACTCGACGGCGACATCTACACCGGCGTCAAACACTTCCGCCGCTGGCCGAAGGATCTGAGCTACTTCCACGGCATCGGCAAGCAGCACGCCAGCCAGTCCGCAGAGGCCAGCTTCCCCTTCACGCTGGTGGACCTCACCGGCACCCCGGAGCTGGGCGAGAAGGAGCTCGGTGTGCAAGCGGCGGAGTTTATTCCGTACGCGACGTGCTTCCTCTACACGGGTCCATCGGTCGCGACACTCAAGGTGGAGAAGTTGATCGCCGAATACACGAACGGCACGCACAGCAGCAGCAGCAACAGCAGCAACAACGGCAGCGAGCCGGACAAGAAACCAACGCGCGGCGGGGGTCGTGGACGCGCTTCGCACGGAGACACACCGGATAGCACCACAGAGAAGAAGGCACCTCGTCGCACGAGTAGCAGTGGTGGTGGCAAGGACCGCCGACGCCGTCCCAGTCCGGCGGAAGTCTCGGCCCCGGAGCCCGACAACGCCGCCAGAGACGAGACGTCACCGGGCACACCCGAGGACTTCTCCTTTGTCTCCGACGACACGTACGCGCTGAGCCTGGGCAAGCACGGCGTCTGCTTCGGCCAGGGCCTTGCGCGGTACATCAACCACCGCTACAACATCTCTCGCTTCGGCAACGTGGAGCTGTGCTCGGTGATGCTCTCGGTGCCCAGCGAGTTCTCGCCGACCGCGCTCGGCCGCAAGGCCAAGGCAGCCCCGGTGAAGCGTAGGCCCGCCGTCCGTCCTCCGCCACGCGAGGCGGGTGCGACAGAGAAACCGGCCCCGGTGCCGACCAGGTCGAAGAAGGCCCCTCGTCACGCCACGAAAGTCACCACGACGACGACAACGGCGACATCGAGTGCGCGCGCAAGGACGACCTCGCCGTCGTCTGCCCCCCGTCCGCGCGGCGGTGGCCGGCAGGACAAGAGTCGCCGCGCAGCGGCGGTGGCGGCGGTCAGCGCCATTCAGGACTTTGAGAGCGACCTCAATGCGGCCTACTCGGCGTCCTCTTCTTCCGAAGACGACAGCACCGACTCGGAGGTGTCCTCGTCAGAAGGCGGTGTCCCACAAGGATCGGCTTCCGCGGCGGTGAAGAAGGAGGAAGGGACAGCAAGCACGTCGTTCGCCGACATGGACGACGCCGCCGCCACGGCCCTGCTCGTGGCCCACCGTAAGCAAGTCAAGAAGAAACGCCGACCGCAGGCGACGCGCATGGTCTTCCTTGAGGAGCAAAGCCACTTTGTTTCCGTGCCCTTCTTCATCACGACGGCGGACATTGAGGTGGGGGACGCACTGCTCGCGTGGACCTACGGCGAGGCCTACGACGCCAAGCTGGAGCGGCAGGTCGTCGCGCACGGCAGCCTCGTGCCCTACGCCGATGCCGTGCTCCTCAACCGACGCGTGACAGAGCTGCTCGCGCGTCAGCAGGCCTATGCGCGGGATTCACTCAAGCGCGGGCGTGTGCTGTCCGCCCGGCACAATCATTTGCTCTGGCAGCGCTACAATGGCGACTACCGGTACGCGCTCGGTGTCGGCGATGTCGTCTGGCGTCGTCGGCCTGTGGAGCAGGTCGTGCTGTACCGCGCGCTGCCCAAGCAAGGCCCCATTCCGTGCTTGCCCCAACGTGTCTGTGAGCGGCGCTGCCCCTCGCCCGAGGAGGACCTGTTTGTCATTGTCCAGCAGATGCGCTCGAGCGTGGAGAAGGTGCTGCTGAAGCCGCTGCGCCGTCGTGGACTGCCCGTCGCGTCACTTCGGCAGCTGCTCATTGAGCAAGATCTCGCCGCCTACCGCTCGCACGCGGCGCCGGCCTCCTGGCGCGATCGGTCAGCCGTGGCCGAGGCCGCGACGGACGCCACGGCTCTGCCGCCCCGCCTGCAGCTGGGCGCCAAGGTGCGGCACTCGCGCAGCGTCTCCCACGGCCGCGCCAGCCCGTCCCAGCCACGGCCGCCCGCCCCGGCGGCCAGTCCGACCGCGCACGGCCGCGGTGGCGCGGACGCGAGCGGGGCAGTGGTCGCCTGCGCGGAGCGACTCGCCGAGGCCTGGGGTGTCTTTGATGTCTCGCTGCAATGTAGCGTGGCGGACATGCGGCAGTGTGTGGTGGCCAGCACCGACAGCCTCGCACTGCTTCTGGCTGATGTGGACTACTACATTGTGCAGGAGAGCGCGACGCTGCGGGCGTTGACGGACACACACAGCGGCGGTGGCGGCGGTGGTGGTGGTGCAGCAGCGTCCTCGTCGCCATCCTCCTCATCCTCTGCGGCAGCCGTGGCGACAGCGGCTTCCTCGCCGTCTGCGGCCGCCGCGGCCGTGGCCAAGGCGCAGCACTTGATTGTCAACTTGGATGATCTTCGCGATGCCACGGAGCTGGTGCGGCACAGCGATCGGGCCTTGCAGGTACCGGCGCTGTTCAACGGCCTTATGTGGCCTTTGTTCCACCGACAGACGAGCAACTTTGGCTTCGAGTGCCTCTACGCCGCCGACAAGAAGGGACCTTCGACGGTGAAGCTCGAGGAGTGACCACACAACAGCAAACCTACACAAACCAGAAAAAAAAAGCAAGTCAACATGACGATGATCACGTGAAAAGCCCCTGACTTTGCGCGTACAAGCACAGACACACAAATCAAATAGAAGTTCTGCCACGATCGCCGCGAACAGGACATGCGCGTACTTGGTGCTGACGTCTTCTCGTCGCATGCTCCATCTTCCCTACACACACACACACCACCTCTCTTTCTCTCTCTCCCTTCTATGCACCTTGATTGTGACTTCTTAGTTTTTCTGTCTCTCGCAAAAACACAGACACTGACACACACACACACACACACACACACACATTCGCGTATACGTTTATACATTCCGAGTGAGCAGCCCAAAGCAATCGGATGCGATGAGTGCGCTCGCGGCGTCCTCTACACAGCCAGCACCACGCGCGCGTCCGTGGTACTGCCACCAAGCCGTGCATGCCGTTGTTAAGCGACACACCAACGTGGACGGGACGGTGATCTACTTCACACAAGAGACACCCTGCGACTGCGCACCGCCGTCCGTACAGGCGCCACGTCCACCCCAGGCACGGCCACCGGCACGGGCTGCCGAGCAGCGCTCCATCTCCGCTGTGCGGCTGCGCTATCGTCTGCCGCGTCCAGAGCCGCTGCCACGTTTTACGTCAAGACGGCCGCCGCAAGAGCCGCGTCGGACGGCACCATCGCCGCCCCTCCACAACGCCCCTGTGCCACCCCCACCACGCACAGAGCTGTACGCGCGTCCTCTCACCGGCCAGGCAATGGTGGTCTCTCCGTGTGCGCCGGGCTGCACGCCCTTGCAGGCCGAGCCGTCCATCAACGTGGTGGCGCCCGTTGTGTTCCCGACCACCGAATCACTCTGTCGACCCCTCTCCGTGCCGCCGATGCGAATGCGAATGCCTAGCGCGGACTGGCTGCCCCCATCGACGGATGCCGGTGCCACCACGACCACAAGCATCGCGACGGCAGCGTGCACCGTGGCGCAGCACGGACACTACCAATCATTTGGCTTCGCCTTCTGCCCTGCGTGCGGCACGGGCTTGCTGCCCGCCGGCACGTTTCCGCAGTACACGACGCACACCTGCCCGGCCTCGCACGTGCGCACGATCCCGGCGGCCCCTCTCGTGGAGACTCAGGGCCTCACACTGCCGCATCCGACAGGCATCCAGGTGCTTGGTGTCGCCTCGCCTGAGTCGGTGTCGGCATCGACGCCCGCCTCCATGCAGTTCTGTCTGCTCTGTGGCGCGCGCATCATGCACGTCCGCGCCGCCGACGAGGCACAGGTGGCACCCCCTCCTCCTCCTGCTGCTGCTGCTGTGCCGAGTGGGCCGCTCGGCGAGGCTTCCCCGCCGTCAACAGTGCTGGGGCTCTCGCAGCCAGCTGCCTCGGTTCCGCCGGTTACGGCGCTGACGACGGGACTGGCCTCGCTGCCGCCGTTGCCTCTGTCGCCACCTGTCCCGCTCAGCGAGAACACGTCCGGTGTGGCTGTCCCTCCGCGACCGGTGACCCCGCCTCCGCTGGGGATGGTAACGCCGGATCAGCCGTCCGCGCCGCCGCCAAACGCAGCCGCCGCCACCCTACCGCCGCTTCACGCGCCATCGCAGCTACCGTACGGTGCGACCGACCCCACACCGGTTCACGCGACCGATGACTGGCTCACACGGCGTGACATGCAGAGCGTGGACGCGGTGCTGTCCGCGATGGTCAGCAAGTTTCAAACGTCTGGCGGTGACCTTGGGGCTCGTCGAGACGGGCGAGGTGCGTGTGGGCTGCCGAACTGCCCGCTGTGCACGACGTCGGTGCCTGCGGCGACGGCGACATCGTCTGCGCTGCCGTTGGGCGGTCGCCGTGAGGACCAGCGCTGGTGGTGCGGCAGCCCTGCTGTGATGATTGTGCACAATCACTACTACGATGGCCACTGACAGCGATGCCATGATGACTCATGTGTGCTGCTTCGCCTCATGTTTTCTTTTTCTTTTTACACACAGACACACACTCACTAGAGTTCTTAGATTCCTACAGTTGTTCTCTCCACTTTACTCCCACCTCTCCTTCTTTTTTTGTTTTTGTTTGCTCGTCTTCTGAGCTTTGTACCATTTTCCTTCCTATGTTCCCTTATGCCAAATTCAACCCCCGAAAGTGATCGAGCGTTCACGTGTTCTATTACGTCTGAGCACGCAGGCAGTCTACCGACACATAAATGTCTGGACCTCGACGTGTTGCCTCACTGTCCGTGTGTCTGTTGCCTGCGCTGCTTCTCATCCGCCTGATCAACGCGCAGTCACGGAAGGCAATGCGCGCATTTAGGATTCAGAGTCAATTGTGCACTCAACACCGTCCCCGTACGTGAATCACCCATTTCCCCATTTGCCTCCGCCTTCTTCTCTCGTTTATGTTCTCCTTTCTGTCCTTTCTCGCTCAGTCTGTTTGTCCGTTTTGCTTGCTTTTGTCGTTTCTCTAGATTTGTTTTACCTCACCTACTTTCAGTACTTCATCCTCTCGTTTTTTAGACCGTTTCTCTAGACCTGCACATTTCATCTCTCTCTCTCTCTCTCTTTCTCGTCAAATATTCTCTTCACTCTCCCTCCTTTCTTTTTTTTTTGTTGTTGTTGTTTGATGGACTCCGTTGCGTCACCTGCCCCTACCGGGGTTGCGTCCACGGTCACCACCACAAAAACAGCGGTTGGTCCTGACGGCTCGACCACTATTGTGCGAACCACGAAAACGGTGCGATCTGCCTCCCGGCAGTCATTGACTCGCCACGTCCGTCGAAGCAGCCTCTCGACAGACCCGAAGGTCGTGCCGCCGTTCTACACACACACGCCGCGCCGCTGCTCGTGGGAGGAGGGCTACAACTTCACCCCCAAGATTCATCCGTATCGCAACGTGCAAGGCGTCGTTCGTCGGACATGGACGGAACCTTCCATCACGACCACCACGACAACTACAGGCGCAGGGGCGACCGCTGCCACAGACGCGCTCGCACGCAATGACGTGGCGCACGTGTCGCCACAGAAGCCCGTGCGCGGCGCAGCCGGACGGGTCGCACGACGTCAGGCGCCGGCGAGGCCGCCGTGGAACAGCAGCCGCCACGTCGAGAGCGGGGCGTCCACCGCCTCCTCACGGTCTGTCAGCGCGCCGACGCCCGTCGCCAGTCGCACGTCCTCCGCCGGTCGAGCTGCGGAGGTGGTGCGCGCGGAAGTTGCCTCGACACGCGCGCGCTACACGCCCCGTCCCGCCCCGCCTCCCAAGGCACATGTGAGAGCCACCGCAGTCGCACCACCACCACCACGTCCGGCTAGTGCAACACCAGCGGCGGCGGCGAGATCCACACGTCGCCCACCGGCGCCTGTGCTGGCTCTCCCCGCACGCGCGCACGCTCCGGCGCCGTTTGTGCCGACGCCACCACCGAAACGCAACGAGGCCGCGTCGTCGGCGGCCGGTCTCCACACCACGACCACAACTGCTACCCCCACCACCACGCGCGCAGAGACGAGCCGCTATCAGCCGCGGACGTGTGCGGCCTACACGCTGCCCTGCGACTACGCCACGCAGTCGTGGACGCTGGAGCAGCGCACGGCGCCCGACGTCGTCGTCGAGGGCTCCTCGCGTCATCGCTGGGGTGACCCGGCGAAGCCGAACACTCTCTACCTCAATCGCCACCTTCGCCAGCACACCCGCCACGCGCTCCTTCACACCTACTCCGCCGAAGCACGTCGCCAGCGTGAGGACCGCTACCGTCGCGCGCTCGCCCGCACAGGCGAGCTCCACGCCTTTCTCGGCGAGGACAATGGCACCGGGGATGGCCACAACTTTAATCTGGCGTCTGGAGCGGATCTGTTCGAGGACAACGCCGAGCACGTCGCGGCGAGCTTCTACGCCAAGGAAACCCGCATGCGGACGAACCTGATTGAAGGCATCGCGCCGCTCGAGCGCGTGCTCGCGGCCAACGCGGCCGCCACCCAGACACGAGTCGACGCGCCACCACCCGGTACGCGTACCATCACCGCCGTGCTGGACGACGGACACGCCTGCTCGCCGATTCTTCTTCAGACCAGCGACAACGCTCACCTGCTGTCGGACTCGCCGGCGTTGCGCGAGGGGACGGCCGTCCTGGTGCGACCTTGCACGCCGCAGGAGCTCCCGTCCAGCTGGCGCAACTTGTGTGCGGCAGAGGCGGCGCGCGTGCTGCCCAAGGGCCGCGAGTGGGATCGCCAGCACGCCATCCAGCTCGCTGTCGGGGCGACCACGCAGGAGGCGATTATCGATCTACTCATTGATCCGCGGTATCGTCGACCGGGGGAGTACCTTCGTCAGCGTGGTGGTGGGGGTGGCGGACGCCGGAAACACACGTCGCACCCATTTGCCGCCTGAGAGGTCGCGCCGCGTCCTGCTTTTTTTTTTGTTACGACTTTTTCTTTTGTCCGTGCGCCTTTGTATTATTCCCTCTCCTTCAAAAACTGACTTTTCCCTGCTTGCAAGAAAAGAAAAAAAGCCGGCGAAACGCAAACTGTGGCGGGTTCTCTTTCCATGGTCCTCTCCTCGCCGTTCATCTTCTTTTTTTCCTGTTCAGTTTTCTTTCTTGCTTTGTGTTAGATATCTTCACCCTACATTTTCTTCTTCAGCTTTTACTGCACGCCACTGGACGATAAATGCGCCTCGACTCACCTCGCTGTGCGTGTTGTTGTTGTTGGCACTTGGCCGCGATTTGCTTCGTGCGCCATGACAGCCGCTCTCCGTCAATGCCTGTCCTACTTTGTCTTTTACACCTTTCTTTTTTGTGTTGCGCATAGAATCTTCTCGCACCATGTTGCCTACATTCCCCACACCTTGCTTCCTAAATCCCCCCCCCCCCTCTCTCTCTCTCTCTATCTTCTTG
>JASANQ010001210.1:0-71477 GCA_030849645.1 Wallacemonas sp. Wsd | reverse complement strand
CTCCTGCCAAGGCCAAGCACCCCCGCCCCCGCCCCTCCCGGCGAGCGGAGAAAGCAGAAAAAAAAAACAGAAACGAAGAAAGCGACGAGGAGAGGGGGGGAGAAGCGTGCGTGAATTGAGAAGACGATAGGAAGACGACAAACAAAGGCACAGAGGTGTCGGCGCGCACGAGGCTGTCCCCGTCAACGCTCCGCGGCTGTAGCTCATTGGACGGCTGACCTTTCCATGCGAATTGCTCTTTTCTCCAGGCAACTTCGAGACGGTGGTTTTCTTGTTCGCTTTTCTCGTATCATTTTGATTGTGTGTGTGCACACGCCATGATGGCCAGAGCGGCCAGAAAGAAAAAAAAGGAAACAAGCTGCACGTCTCCTCGAGAGCAGACGTCCCGACGCTAGACGCGGTCCTCCACACTACGCCGGCGGCAGGTACCGTTCCGAAAGACGTGCAATCTGCTGCGCCACGCTCGGCTCGTCGGACGTGATGGTGGCGGCGCCGAAGCAAACGCGCTGCGGCGGCTCCTCAGCCTCGATGGTCACCGTCGTCATCGTCGTTGTGGTGCCGGCGAAGAGCGAGTTGAACCGGCTGCGAATGGCGGACTCCGTCGGGTGCGCCGCTGTCGCCTCGTCCTCCTCCGCGCCATCGTGGTCGGTCGTGGCGGCCGTGGCGCCGGGCACCGGCAGCGCAGCGAGGCGCACCAGCTCCGCCATCACCGCCGTCGTGCCGTCGTGCGTGTCCGACGCCTCGGCGGTGGTCTGCGCTGCCGGCGGCGTGCGCGGTGTCGTTGTCGATGTGGGAGGCGTGCCCGCAACGAACAAGCTCCGCGTGACCGGGGGGGGCGTGGAAGGCCGCGGCGCCGCATGGGCGGGGAAGAATGTCTGAGGGGCGGGGTCGTACGTGAGCTCAAACAGAGGCGGTGTGATGCCGCCCACCGCGCCGAGCTCATCGTCGTCGTGGCCGGTCACCGGGTCGTCGATCGCGTCCGTGCCAGCGCCGCGTGCGGGTGTGGGGCTCGACCGCGTCAGGATGGCCTTGACGAGCCACCAAAGCGCGCTGCCGTTCGCGTTCTTCGTCGCCGCGTAGCTGTCCGTCTGCGCGGAGGCCGCGGTCGCTGTCGTGGCGGACTGCGAAGGTGGCGTGCGAGGGCGACTGTCGGTGATGCCGTCCCTCTCCGTCGCCTGACCCCTCCAGAGCCAGTCGAGTGGACCGCGGTCGACCCGCTCAAACGCGGGCACAGACAGATCACCACCACGCCCATCCTCGTCGATGTGCTCCGCAAGCAGGTCCGGCGCGACCTGGTAGTGCTTCGCGAGCTCACCGAGCTGGGCCTGAAAGTGGTCCTCCATGGACAGCTCGCGCTCGAGCGGCGGTGCCTCGTCGTGGTGCTCCAGAAGCCAGTCGTGCGCTCCGCCGATGAGCTCCACCTCCGGCGGCACGGCGGTCACCCCGTCCAGGTAAGCGCGCACGACGGCGTCACGTTGGGTGCGTGCCGGCGGCAGTGGGCGTGTGATGTCCTTGGCGCGTGTCGTTGTGGTGGTGGTGGTGGTGGAGTTCGGATGTGGCTTGGCACTGCCGGGCGGGGGGGTAGCCGCGCGCCAGGAGCGGCTGAAGTAGGCCGCACTGGAGGCCTGACTCACTCCCGGGGAGCGCCGTCCAGTGCCGCGGCTGCCGTCCTCGTCGTGGTCCGAGTCCGACGACGAGGAATTGTCGCCGCCCAGCGCCCAGTTGGCAAGGCGACGCATTCGTGCTGGTGTGCGTGTGCAATGTAGTGTACTGATACGCGTGTGGACTACAGGTACAGAAGAGAGCGAAACGAGGCAGAAGAAAAAAATATGAGAGGAAAAGTGTGAGAAAGGGTAAGAAACAGATCAGGCAGGGTGTGATGTGGTGTGGACACACCTTGATGCGTGCACACACGCCCGTGTGTGCGTCGTACAAACGGTTCCCGGACAGCAACACTGGGACAGGCTCGTCCTTGGTGCCTAGACGGCGACCAACGAAAAGCAGTCAGGCGTGATCTGTGCACTAGCTCGCCGATACATCGGTGGTGTTGATCTGGTTGCTCCAGTGGGGCACTTTGCTTCCACTTTTTCGTCGTTTTTCATGCCTGCTGCCCTTAGATTCGTCAGGGAAAGATGGGAACGCCGCGGGACTACCGAGAGAGGCGAGGAACACAAATCAAGTGTGAAAAAAAAAAGAAAAAATGCATAACGCGCAAGAAAGTGTGAGGTGCGGCGCATTCCTTGGCGCATTCCTTGGCGCAACAGAAAAGCTCGAAAAGGGGAGAGACGGAAAAAAAAACGGTAAAAGCTAGTGGATACCTCGAGGGTTTGTTGTTCTCGTCACTGGGGCATGCCCTTACTTGCTCTTCTTGGGCTTCTCCACACGAATCGAAGGGCCCATGATGCTCATGGAGGTGCCATTGTCCTCGTCGTACTCCACCCAATCGTCGCTGAGGTCCACATCCTCGAAGACCTTGCCGCCCTCGCTCTCGACCACCCACTGCGCATCGAATTGCAGCTCCTCTGGCTCGCCATTGCGGACGTCGAGCGACAGCACGTGTCCATTGTCGGCCGCCTCCGCCTCCTCACCATCGTCAAGAATGAGCGGGCATGTGCCGTCCGTGATGACCGTTGCGGAGATGACGCTGCTGCAGAACTGGCACTTGACAATGCAGTTGCGCGTGCCGCCACCGGCAGACTCGCGCTCCTCGGAGGGGTCCACCTCAATGAAGTGCGGAGACACATCGCGGCAGCTGGTGCACTTGAACTTGATGCCCCAGGTGCGCTCCTTCGCGGGAGCAATCTTGCGAACGCCCTCGCTCTCGTCGACGTCCAGGAAGAGGTAAAAGATCGGCATGATCGCGGTTGTTAATTCGTCGTGCTGGGAGTTCACAAGCTCAGTCACCTCTGGGTTGTTGTTGTTGTTGTCGTTGTGGGATTCTGTGGTTGTGACGTGTGCTTTGAGCTGAGGTATGAAAAAAAGGGGGAAAAAGAATGGACGAAAAAGGAGAGTGAAAAGTGCGTATGTTGAATTCACAGGGCAGACAGGATAAATACGAAACAGTGCAGATGTTATGGTGCAAACGTTTGCATAAAGCAGAGCAAGTCCATGTCACGTACGTAGAAGCTGGTAAGGCATGGCGATCCTGGAGTGTTCTTTTTCTTTTTTTTTCTCCCATCCTACTTGCCGTCACTGTTGCTGTTGCTTGCGGCTTCAGGTGTGGTAGGGTGATGCACCGAGCGCGGTGTACCTCCTGCGCCAAGTCTGCGTTTATGTTTGTCTTTTTGTATGAGTCTTTTTGTTTTTGACCACGGTTCCCTTTTTTTTATTTTTGTCACGCAAGTGAAACGGAGAAATGTGCCACCGTTCATTTCGTGCGGGGAGTTTTTGTTGTTGCCAACGGTGCCGTGCTGATTTGATCTCCTCCTCTTCGTCTTGTTTTCTTCTTTTTCGGAGTGTCTTGTTTTTTGTTGTGTGCGGTGTGTCACAGGTGTGAGTATCATTGCACAATAGGGAAAAGAATGATTCGCAAGAGGAAAAGAAAGGGGGACAGTCCGACAAGAATAGACAACACAAGTAGGCATGCGCTCACTGTCATAGGAAAGAAGCGAAAAAAAAAATGAAGGACGCACGCGCGAGTCAACCACAACAGCACAATGGCACAAAGTCAACAAAAAAAAACGTGTCTGTTGTTGGTTTGCTTGTTTGTCTAGTTGCGTGTACAGTTTGTGTGTCACGATAAAGGGAAAAAAAAGGGTGTAAAAGAACGGCCTGCGGGGAGAACAGAACTGTAAGGGCTAAGTGGTGCCTGGCAGACAGACACACAGGAATACAGAGATATGCGTGTGAGCTGCGTTTGTCCATCAATGTCTTGTTGTTGCTGATGGTCTCCTTTCTTACGTTGTCTGGCTGCGGGTGCCCGTTCTCCTCCTTCCAACATGCACACATACGTCTTCTCTCCGTCGAACTTTCGCCTTGTTTTCAAAACAGAAAAGCAAGAGAGATCCAATGTGAGAGAGAGCCGCTAGGGACCATGAAGGAATTGAATAGGAGGGGGCAAGCGCCATGTGTTGGCGAATTCGGCAAGCGTGGAGGGCAGCAACAGACAAAGCGAAGAAAATTGTCGTCCGCAGGGCGGAAATGAAAAACAGAAAAAAGCAAGAAAAAAGAACAAAATAAAAAAGCATGCCGTAAAAAAGTGGGGGAGTGTTCGAGTCCCCCAACGAAGAAGCACTTCATTGAGGGATCGGGGAGAAAATATTTTTGTGTGTGTTTTGCCGTGGTGCCCCTCCAGTAAACACGTTTTTTTCTTTTGTTCATCTGAGATTGGGCAGAATACGTTTTTGTGTCGGTTTGTTTACTGGTACTTTCGGTGCAGTGCACGTCAGAGAGAACGGAGAAGTACAAGCGCTTGACTAATGGTGTGTGTGTGTGTCCCACCAAAAGTCTTTGCAAACGCGTGGAGAGCCATGTACAGATGGTGCTGTTCATGGTTGCTTACTTCTGTGCGTGCGTTTACATGGCAGCGCGGTAGATCTCCATGACCTCCTCCTTCGGACCCTGGCGGGGGTTGAAGGTGGCGCACACGTCCTTGAGGGCCATGTCAGCGAGCTTGGGGATGTCCTTGTCCTGGGCACCGAGCTCCTTGAAGCCGGCGGGAATCTCCACGCGCTGGCTCAGGTGGCGGATGGCGTCGATGGTGGCGTTGGCCGCATCGGCGTCCGTGTAGGTCAGCATGCACACGCCGAGTGCCTCACCAATATCGCGCAGGCGGTGGGCGGCGACGGTCTTGTTGTACTCCTGGACGTGGGGGAGCAGGATGGCGTTGCAGACGCCGTGGGGCAGGTTGTACACCGCACCCATCTGGTGGGCCATGGCGTGCACGTAGCCGAGGCCAGCGCTGTTGAAGGCCATGCCGGCGAGGAACTCGGCGTAGCTCATGCCCTCGCGAGCCTGCACGTTGCCGCCCTCAAAGACGGCCGTCACCAGGTGCTTCTTGATGAGGCGAATGGCCTGGAGCGCGCAGGCATCCGTGATGGGCGCGGCGCCGACGGACACGTAGGCCTCCACGGCGTGCGTCAGGGCATCCATGCCGGTCGCGGCCGTCAGGGACTTAGGCTGCTTGAGCATCAGCTGGGCATCGTTGACGGCGATGAGCGGCGTGCACATGTCGGTGGTGATGACCATCTTCACGTGTCGGGCCTCGTCGGTGATGACAGCGAAGCGGGTGATCTCGCTGGCGGTACCGGCCGTCGTGTTCACGGCAATCAGGGGGTACTGGGGCTTCTGGGCGAGGTCAAGACCCTCGAGGTCCTCGATCTTGCCGCCGTTCGTCTTCACCAGAGCAATACCCTTGGCGCAATCCTGAGGGGAGCCGCCACCGAGAGAGATGATGGAGTCGCAGTTGTTGTCGTTGAGGATCTTGAGGCCATCGTTGACGTTGGACACCGTGGGGTTGGGCTGCGCGCCATCGTACAGCGCGTGCGTCGTGATGCCGGCCTCCTTCTTGAGGGTCTCCAGCACGGGCTCAAGCAGACCAGCGGCGCGAATACCCTTGTCGGTGACGATGAGGGGGTTCTTGAAGTTCATGGTCTTGATCTTGGGGCCAGCCAGGGCAAGGGCACCCGCGCCGACGAAGCTGACGCTGGGGATGTAGAACGCCGTGGCGGCGAGGGACAGGGAGGTGCGGCGCATCATTTTTGTGAAGCTACAAAAAACGTTTGCTTTGGGGGAGAGAGGGAAGGGGTGTTGGAGTTTTGGATATATTTTTTGAGAGTGATTTGAGTGCGGCGAGTTAAAGCTAGAGAGGGAAGCAGACACAAGAAAAGAAACGAAGAGAGTGGGGGAACAAACAAGCAAGGAGAGAAAAAGAGGTGGTGCGTAGTGGACAGAATAGAGAATGCGCACACGGGGAAAGTGGCCCAGTATGTTTCAGGCAGAGATTACCGTCGAATGTCCACGCAGTGCTGCAAAGTCGGATCAAGAGGGCGGGGATGGTAGGTAGAATCTACAGAAACAACTCCCGACACACAGGGAGCGATGAAGGAGGGTTCCCCCAGTATTGCCAGAAGTGCGTCCTCGTTTTCGTTCTCGTTCTTGTTCTCGTTTTTTTTCTTCTTTGTTGATGGAAGAATTAGCCTTTTTTAGTGTCGGGTCGATGTGCTGCGGTAAGCCAAAAGCTGGCGTACAACTGGGAGAAGGGCTTGGGTGGGACAGAACGATCACCACGTTGCACAGCAAAAAAAAAAAAAAAAAAGAGAGAGAGAGAGACGGCGAAGAGCCTCGTTTTTATTCCACCAAGAGTTGCTGGTGGCAGTACGTCTCCAGGACCTTCATGCACCCCACAGCAAAACGGCGAGCGGAGAACGGGTAGTCGGACTCTGGGGCGTTGAACATGGCACAGTTCGCGGCCGTTTGCCAGACCGCACGCTCCACGTCGGCGAGCGTCAGCACGCGGTTCAGGGAACCGTTCTCGCTCAGCGCCAGCTCGCTCACCGCCGAGGCCTCCCCAGCATTGCCGGCCCCGCCAGTCGAGGGGCCACCGCCCGCCCCGCCGCTGCCTGCCTCACCACCACCCCCACCGCGTGGCCGCTTCACACCACGGCGTTCAGCGCCGTCGCCGTCTTGATCGCCCTCCGCCTCCTCCGTCACCGTCGTGCGCAGGTGGTACGTGCGTCGGCTTTCCGCCACGTTGGCCTTCATGACGACCAGGCACATGGGCTTGTGGATGACATGCTTGTAGGGGCCGGCGGAGACGCCGTTGTACATCATCATGGTCTGCGGCTGCACAGAGTTCATAAACAGTGGCGCGCCTTCCACCAAGGAGAGCTGCTCCAGAAGCTGGGCGAGAATCTCGGGGCTGAGGGGCGTCTCGTGCCGCAAGCGCTGCAGCCGCTGCTGCTGCTCCGTCGACAGCCCGCGCACCCAGTCCGGCGTGTCGCAGTGAAACAGCCCGTCCTGGTCCTCCGACGCGCGAGGCCGCGGCCGTCCATCGGCGCCGGCCTCACCGCTCCCGCCACTCTGGACAGTAGGTGTGCTGGACGCACCACTTGGCGCACCCCTTTCGGGGCCACTTGCGCGGCTGCCTAGCGCGGCAAAGCCCGAGCTGGCGTCGCGTCGACCGAGCGGGGACATGGGATCGCCCTCCTCAAAAAAGCCGCGCGCGTCGTCGCTGGCGTGCGGCGGGGACACCCCCACGGCGAGACCACGGCCGGAGAGAGCCGTCGTGGGGGCAGAGGCGGTCGAGCCGCCCCCACCGCCCCCGCTCGCGCTGCGGCGAGTCCCTGCGCTGGGCGAGGTACCGCCCTCCGCCTTGGCAGTGGGCCGCGACGGGCCCGTGCTCGCCCCACGCGCGGTTGCACCGAAGAGTCGGTGCAGCTCCTTCACCTCCCCGCCGCACCGCGTTTCCAGCACGGCCAAGTAGCAGTCTACGAGGTGCTGGGGAAGCAAGAGCATGCCCGTCTTGGTGTAAAACTCCGCGGCCAAACCGGTCCAGTTCAACGGGGGCAGCCGTGTCACGGTGGTGCTGGCGGTCGGCGATGACGACGAGGAGGACGTGGAGGCAAGGCGCGTCCACTCCTTCAGCTCGGCTGGGCTCATCGTGTCCTCGAGGTATCGCCAGTACTCGCTGAAAAGGGCACCAAGTATCTCCACATGGTTGAGGCTTGGCATTACCGTACAGACACGCACACGCACAGACCGCAAATGGCGTCCGTGCAGCAAAGTACGTCTATATATACTTTCTTTTCTTTTTCTTTTTTTCTGTGCTACACATGTAGGCGACAAGGACAACAAGAAGGTGGATTGAATATTATTATATATTTTTTTTGACCGGAAAAGCAGGGAAGGTTGAGCAGGAGGGGTACACATGGAGAGAAGAGAGGGGCTGCTTCAACCGCAGCAAACGACGCTGCGTACGCCAGTAGCCGCCGATCATAGATTGTCAGCGTGCTACCGATTTCATAGCCTGTTCACCCACTCAATACGACAACTGCGCGCAGGTGATGGTGTGTCGACTCGACCATGAGTGCGTGCGGGGTTGCACATCGCACTTAGAGTGGTGGTACACAAAAAAAAAGTGTGTTTTTCACGTTAGATTCTCATTGTGGGTTCTTCTTTTTTATTTGTTTTAGTGTTGTCGTGGCGGTGCGCTTTCCAATGCGGCGTCGCACGCTCACTGTCCTTACTCGATTAACAAGTGAACAACGCGTTGTCTCGTAGTCCTTCTTTTTTTTTTTTTGCAGTAACGGCAGCGGTGGCAGTCACGAGATGCCTCCGCGTGTTCCTCTCGCTCTTTCAGCTAATCCGAAAGACCTCCTTCTTCTGCTTCTTCTTCATCGAGAGAGGGTTGGGGTTGCTGCTGTGCGAACGCTTTCGCTTCGGCTGCGGCTTCGTCGCCTCGGCAACAGGCGCTGGTTTTTTGGCGTCAGCCCCGTCTGCTTCGCTCGCCGGCTCCGCTGCCTTTTCAACGGCAGCCGGGCGTGCAGACGGACGCGGGAGATGGTCGCCTCGACCAATGTGACGCATAAACGCCATGTCCGCGGTGGACAGCCGAGGGCCCGCCTGCGACCCGCCTGCATTCCGACGTCGCTCGCCATCGCCACCGCTGAGTGCCAGAGAGGACGTCAGCGACGTCGACCCGTCCGCGGCATCTCCGCGGCCCTCCTTGCCGTTCTGCTCGAGCCAGATGCCGTTGGGCTGCCGCGTCCAGCGCAGAATGCCGGTGCGGGACGGGAGCAGCCGGCGCACGTCGTGGCTCTGCGAGGCGACAAAGTAGTAGCCATTGCCATTCGCGTTGTCGCGCAGCCCGGAGAGGACCAGCTCGCCAACCGCCTTCCCCTCGTTGCGCGGGCCCGCGGTGGAGCCGAGCTCCTCCGCCCCACGTCGCTGCAGACGCGAGAGCAGGTCGCCGGTCACCTCCTCGGGGATGCGGGTGGTGTCGAACACCTTGGCGCGCTTGTGTGCGGTGCCCTTGCCGCCCTGCGGCTGCTTCTGCTTCGCCGCGCCGCCTCCGTTCGCCTGGGCGGCATCGGTGGGGGACGCGGGTGGCTGGGCCATGAGCCGGCGCAGAGTGCGGGCGGTCTCTGGCACATGGTAGTAGAAAACAGTTGTCTTGGGGTGGGCTGCGTTTCGTGGCGCGGCCATCTTCGATCCACCGCCGACGTTACTGGACGCGAAGGCCTCGTCAACATTATCGCGGAGGTACTGGTACGCCGACACAAAGCGCTTCTGCGGCGTGGAGGCGGTGTTCGCCAAAGGTGCCCTGATTGGCGGGCCACCACGCTGCCTGTCGGGAGCACTGGGGCGGCTCTTGTACAGGGATTCGTACTCTTGCCAATAGCTCAGCAGAATCGCGCGGAGAAAGGAGGCATCGACGACAACGTGGAACCGGTCCAGCGGCAGCTTGTTGGCGGCCGAAATAACGCGTAGCTCGTGCTTGTTGCTGTGCGCACGTGAAACCCTACGCTTCATCTCGTTGTGACGCAGTTATTGGTGTTCTTGCATTTTGTATCAAGGGGGGGGAACAAAAGTCAAAGGAAAAGGGGGGGAGAAAGAAAGGGTCTGGAGGGTGAGAGGCGATCAGGTAATCAGTAACAGAAATGTGGTGACGAACATACCGAGCGCAGGTGCTTGAAAGTGAATCAGTGTGCCAAGGGGGAAGGCGTTCGACGGTGCGTGTCACTGCGCGCACGGCTAGCCCGTGCTCACTTTGTGACAGGGTGGACGAGGTGGGCCGAGACAGCTCGAACAGTGGCCACCGAACCTGGCTTCATCGAACGGGGTTGCGGTGGTGGCCGGTGCGCGCAGGAGGGGGGAGGGGAGGGCCAAGTGATTGGGAGTGGGTGGTGCCGTACAAAACAAAAACCAAAGGAAGGAAACAGTCGGCAAGATGCACTCTGAGATAAGCACATGCGCGGGCACGCCGCGTAGTGCAAATCGATCCTTTGCAGTGGTTTTATCTAGGGGATCGTTGTTGCCACAACATGCCTGCACTCGTGCAGGGCAGGATCAGGCATCAGAAAGAAAAACAAAGCAAAAAAACGGGGACCTTCACATCGAACGCCGGGGACCGTCCCTCGTCCCAACTTGCAAAAGGCAGACGAGGAAAAAGATAAATGAACATGTTGACGTCAACAACAAAAAAGGTGGGCAAAAATGAGGAGGGGGTCATTTGAGACTACTCGTTCGTAATCAGAATCTAGCAATTAAAAAAGTCTTTGGAGTACGAATGACTCCTTGTTTGAGCAAGTCCTTCCGTCAATACGGTCATTTATTGTGTTTAGATGTGCTTCGAATGACGAGTGAGCTTTTCTTGCTACACTGTTTCCCTTTTTTTTGCTTAACCCTCTTCCTTGCAGCGCCTGCTCAGGTGTGGGGAGGGAGGGGGGAGGGGGAGGCAGCACGGGGCGTCTGCAAGCGAACGAACAGAATGGAGTGTGTGTGCGAATGTGAGCAAGCAACGACAAATACAAAGCAGAGAGGTCAACAAGAAAAAAATGCCAATATTTTGGGGGTGACTCGTCACTCTTATTCAGCACGGTGCCGCTTCACTGGTCGGCTCGCCATATCGTCACCGTCGTCGTCGCTGTCGTCGTCACTAAAGGTGACGGCACGCTTCACGACGCTCTTAACGAAAGCCGCAACACCACCGAGGAGTTTGCCGCTGCGCAGGCTGTACTCCTCGTGATTGAGCTCGGTCGAGGCGTCGCGGCTCTCCTCGTTGTCAACGGCGAACGGAAGCGGGTCCTCGTACGCATCGTCAGCGTTCTCGCTGACTGGGGAGACGGAAACAACCGAGCTGGAGCGTGCCGGGGAGTACCGCGCTTTGCTGTCAGACTTGTCGTTCTCTGGTGAGTTTGCCTCCATCTCATCGCGTCCACGACGGCGTCCAGCGTGTGGCTGCGCTTGCGGCGGCTGCTCAGCGTTGACCGCCATCACGTCCACGATGCTAGTCACCGCCACGGGATCACTTGGAGGTGACGCAGCGCCGGACGGCGGTGGTGCGGTTGGGCGAAGTGCATCGGCCGGTGGCAGCTCCGTCGACGGCGACGCCTGGACCGCATCGACGGTGGGCCGTTCTTCTGTTGGTGAGGAGAGTGATGCTTCCTGTGGCTGTTGCTGCTCCAGGACGGACTTCTGCTCGTCGGAGATGCGCTGCAGCATGGCGAGGAACACTGTTGAGGCGCGAGGTAGCTGTGGTCGCTGGGTCGAACGGCGAGCGGGCCCGGTTGGGCCGTCGCCTGCCGTGACTGATGGATGGCCGTCGTGGCTGAAGCGGACCTGCTCAGACTTGTCGGTGTCATGGACCTCCTCGTCTTCCTCGTTGCGGACGTCCTCCTGCAGTCGCTGTTCGAGTACCAGTAACAGCTGTCGGCGGATCTCGCGGGACTCCAGCACGGACTGAAACAGCTCTTGCTCTGCCGAGAGCAGACGTGCCCGGAGCATGGCCATGTGATCAAGCCACCCTTGAAACAGTCCCATCTCACGGCGAATACGCTCGCGGGCTGCATGGAGCTCGTCTGTGGACGGATCGTACGCGTCCAGCAGGCGGAGCCGCCCCTCCACGTCTTGCAGCTCTGTGGCACGCCGCTGCTCGAGCGCACCAACTCGCCGCCGCATCAGCTCCAGTCGCTCACTGATCGCCTCGAGCAGCTGCATTTGGGTGTAGCGGGCGGGCGTGGTGAGAGCGGTGATGTCCGTCGCTGCAGAAGAGGAGGCGGACGGTGCGGGAGCTCCCTCATCCGTCTTTGACGCCTCGAAAGTCGCTACGGAGCGGGCAGGCACGGTGATCAAGAGCAGCGGCACCTCCTCAGCCCCTTCTGCGACTGCGGAAGAGGGCTCGGTGTGCGCGGGTGCGATGCGAACCATGCGCAGCTCCGTATGTGGGGTGCAGATGCGCACCTGGTCAACCTCACTCTTCACTTGCACAGTGTTGTCAGATGCGGGTGGCACGAGATGTTGCTGCATCAAGATGTCAGCCAGGAGACGGTCGCACACGGCGTCCTCGCGGGCCTGCCTTTCGGCTTCATGAGCGGACAGGGAGGTGCTGCCACGGCGGCTCGCGTTTGCGTCCGTGGACGCTTCGACGCGACGGTGCAGACGTTGAAAAAAGCTCTGCTTGTTTCCGTGGTACTTGTCGACCAAAAAGAACTGCTGAACACGGCGGTTTGTCGCGTCCAGTGTGCGCAGCGACGTCATCGCGCTTTCCATCGACTCCACCATGTGTGCGCAGAATGCCAGGTCCTGTTTGACGCGATCCTGGCTGCTGCTGCTGCTGCTGCCGGTCCCGCTGACACTTTTCGAGCCCGTGTTGTCTTCTGCGGCTGCCGCGGCCCCCATGGACGTTGCGACGCTCGCGCAAGAAAAGCTCCCAGACAGCTCGCCGCCGCCCGCCTCGATGTGCTCTGGTGCGGCCTTCTCTGCGTTTGCATGCATGGCCTCCAAAGTGTCCACAAGCTTCTGCTCAGTGACCTCCATCTCGGCAAAGAAGGCTTCAGCATCGGCGAGTGCCTTTTCAACCGAGGGCAGCTCTTGTGAAGTCGATGACCGGCGGGAGCCAGCCTGCTGAAGGTGTAGGAGGCGCTGAAGAGTAGGTGACACTGCCCCCGGTGCAGTTGGAGACGGTGCAACCACCGAACGACTTTCCTCTGCCAGCTGCCGACGGAACTGTTGCTGCTGCTGTTGCTGCTGCGGGTGAGGCACCACAGCGGACCACAGGTGTGGCGCCGGGGGGACAGGAGCAGGGAGTTCAAACGAGTTTGCTTCTTGTGCAGTCATCATGGGGGCGTGCGTGGATTGATAGTAAGGGCTGTTCCCCACCCTCTGTCCGCTCTCCACAATGTACCCACCATCGCCAGCCAGGTCCTGATGTGGGGCAAACGACGGTCGGGCCGAGGTGTACGATGGCGCAAAGCTTGGACGCGCGCTCATCGCGGCGTAGAAGTGTACCTGCTCGCCGTTCTCGTCAACCATGGTCGAGGACGGACGCATCGACGGTGCGACAGCGTACACATTGGGTGAATTGGCTAGTGCACGCCCGGGTGGCATGGTGTACATGATCTGCCCAGGTTGCTGTTGCTCGTGGGGGTACACAGCGCGCTGTTGCTGTGGGGGTGATGCGAGGTGGTACTGATGGTTCATCCGCGACAGTGTGTGTGTGTGTCTCTGTGTGTGGCGCTTTCTGGCTCGAAGTTGCTGTTGTGTAGAGGCAGGGGATCGGGGAGTAAGTGAGTGATAGATGAGTGGAAGTGCGTGGTAATGTGGATCTGCGCAGATGTTTCCAAGCGTGCAGAGGAGTGGGGGGCGAAAGGCGAATAGACGCAAAAAATGCGTGGAATGCTGCTGGTCACCTGACTGTGAAGTTGTTAAGAGAGCCGTCGAAGGAATGGCTGCTGATGCCCGTCCTACACAGCTCCCGGTGCGAGGTGACGTGATTCGTCCCAGGCAATGATCAAAGGTTCGTTGCTCATGATGGCTCTTTCGTCATGGTGTGTCTCCGTCACTTTTGATGGTGTCATCTGCTTGCAGATCACTCGTATGACTGTGGTGCGGTGGCGAAGGTACTAAAAAGGAAAGAGAGAAGAAACGATGTCCGCCAGCTCGCACGCTAACCTCTCCGGTAAGGCGTAGCCCACCAGTGTGGTGTGTGTATGTGTCGATACGAGCGAGCGCTGCAACCTCATACCGTCACCGATGCGAGCGCGCACAGGTGGACGGATAGGGGTTGTGCAGAAAAAAAGTGGGAAAAAGGGGAAAAAAGGACAGGATATAGAAGAGGATGGATATAAAAGTGAAAGAAAACCGCGGCAAGCACGTGGAAAGAAAAACAAGAAAAGTTGGAAGGATGGGGGTTCGCCGCGATGACACAATATTGCTGCGTGGAGCGAACGACAAGGAAAAGAGAAGAAAACGAAATCAAAAAAAATGCGGGCTGTCGCATTCGCGACTGTGATTGGCACACCGCTATATATGTCTGTGTGTGGAGTGGATCGTGTATGAAGTGATCACAGAGAGCGTCGAAAGAAGGAGCCATGAGGAAGAAAAAAAGACAGCGCCGCAAGGGAATCGAGAAAGAGAAAGAGAAGGGAGGCGGAGAAAAGGCCCACGGAAAACTCGGAAGAAAATTCTCCTTTATTATTCTGGGGTAAGATGTCGTCAAGAGATGTGAGACAAGAGCAATAACAAGAAAACAGAAAGCAAAAGAAACACTGAAAAAAAGGCGTGAAAGAAACTCGCTGGGGCGTTGACGGCAAGGGCAAGTGGCGCTTGACACTGACTGCCCACACCACCAAACGTCGGTGCGCGGGGTCAAGATTCAAGCAGGTTGGCGACCTCAAGAGCAGCATTGTTGCGCTGCTCAACGGTCAGATCATTGGTGTTAAATAACGGGACAAATCCGTGCTCAACCCAGTGCTCCTGGACATAGAAAGATGCGGACCTGCTCAGATCGGCCATCGGCGACAAGTGTGAGGGGAAGACCTCGCTGTGCTCGCAAAACGACATGATTTCAACTGGTTCCTGGTTTTTCTCGGGCACAGCGAGAAGCCGCTGCGGGAAAAAGAAGTTCGTGGAATTCTGGCAGACGCTCATGCTCAAAGTGACGGTGTATATGACTCACGGATATAAGTATGAGCAGATAATCACTGTGTTGCGACGGGTATGCGACCTTTTCGACTCCAAAAGATGTGCCACGAAAGCGAGGGAGCGAGAGCGTGTGTGTGACCGACCGTGTGTGCTTTGGCCCAATCAAAGGAGTCGTTGTTTACTTAATTATAATCCTGCGAGAATAAGATGGACCAGTAGAGAGCGGGGAAAGGCAGTTGGTAAATGAGGTGACAGGTGAGCAGCGGTGAGTGGAACGCTGACGGGTGAGAGCATGGTAGTGTGGAAAAGCAGAAAGCAAGTGACGCACGTCAAGCACGCGCCGAGGGCACAGAAAATTAAGAGATACAGAAATATTGTCAAGTGACGCGTTTCCTTTGGGGCCACTTGGCAGGAAAAGGGACCAGTTTATTTTCCAGACACCGTTACCGACGGCTGTCTCCGTCGAAGTGTGTGTGTGTTGTTGTTGTTGTTGGAGATTGCTGGATGAGCAACGAATGACAATGGCGCAGACGCGAGCACAGAAACGAAGGAAAGGGAAAGAAACAAGAGAAAGAATGCGGAAAGTGATAGGACAACAATAGAGCCAACGAAGTGAGGAAAAGAGAAGAAAAAAAACTATGGTCACTTTTTGCACAGAGTTCAGAGATTCACACAAAAAAATCCAGCACCTCTGCGGTCATTATTGCTGCAAGTGTAGGTGTGAGTTATGCTTTTCTTCTTCTTCCTTTCGAGTGTGGAAGTGTTTTCTCACAAAGAGAGGAGAGACCAGAAAACAAAAAGATCAAAAGACAGAGCCTCTATAGCTTGGCTGAATGTATGTACGTATTTGGAACTCTACAAAGCAAACATCCTGTTCGCTTTTTACTTTTTTTGCGTTTTTTCTTCTACACCGTCGAGCAGCCACTTCACGAGGTCGTCCAAGGGTCAATGTGCGTGACAGATTCCCTCTGGCCAGACTGCGGCGCACGAGACGAATATCCGCGCATTTGAATGTCCGTTGGATGCGGTGGCGAAAGGCTAGGGCGGCGACTAGCGCTGCCATTCGGGGTGGCACCATGTTGTTGCTGCTGTTGTTGCAAACCGACTAGCGACGTAAACTCATCGAGCCGCCGCTCAATACGATCAATAGCGTTAGCCACCATAGGGCTGGTGACGCTGCTTTCAAACGGATCGCGAAGGTACGAAGTGCGGCGGTCTGCTACGGGGTTGACCGAGTAGCGCTGTGGTTTGAAGAAGCCTGTTGCTAATGCTGACGCGTCGAGTGAGTAGCCGTCGGTGCCTGCGTGTGCCTGATCCTCAACCTGCTGTTCTAGCTGCACCAGCCTCTGCTCCTTCATGTGCAGCCACATCTCCGAGTCACGCACAACAGCCTCGTCGCGCTCGAGCATGCGCGACTGATCCTCAAACTGCAGGCGAATGCGATTCAAAAATTGCCCGCGCGCAGAGGAAGAGCGAACGCCTTCCCTCTTCGCAGCCAGGACATCCTGCTTCCACTGATGCTTTCGGCGCTTGAGGTCGTCGCGTCGCTGTTCCAAACTGGCGCGCTGGGCCTGGACGTATGTTCGTCCCTGTGTCACACGCTGTCGTTCGCGCTCAATGACCTCGCGCTGGTCTTGGTAGGAAGGGGGAATCGCAACGGACCGCCGCGGGCTAACACCAGCAAACGTGAACGCACCGTGACTTGAGCGACTTGGAGATTCCCGGGACGCCATGGACGGAGAAGGGAGGGTGAAGGGAGACTCCGCAAACACCTCGCGCAGTGCCTCCGTGACGGCAGTCTTGATGTCCCGCTGCGACTCTGACGGCTCCACCATCGCGCTGTAGGCCGGCGCGTCTGCTGCTCCCTGGAGTAGATTCGCGTCGATTGGAGGTGGGTGGCTGCGAGAAGTAGTGCGGCTTTTCGGGATGGATTTCGGCGTGGTATTCGCGTGCTCGGACAATGACGCCTCCGTGCCACTCGCAGAGGACTGTCCGGCTGCCGCGGATGCGGCTGCGGCGAGTGCGCGCCGCTCCTTGGCGACATCGTCTAGGACAGCCTTCAGCTCTGCTTGTGCGTGCATCTTGAGCTCCGCCTTCAGCTTTTCCAGCTCCTGCGCCTGCTCCTCCCTCATTTTCGTCAGGGACTCGGTGAACGCTGTCTGCTCCTGGCGAGCGGCGGCGGCTTGGGACACCGTCTGCTGGTGCTGCTTTTCAATATCTTCGAGTTCACGCTCGTGGTCACGGAGAACAGCTTGGATATCGCGGGCGTTCTTTTCCTTCAGCGCCTCGATGTTTTGGCGGTGACGCTCTTTTTCCTCCTCAAGAGCCTGTGTGCTCTGCTCCTTCACGCGCCTCAACGCCTCTTCCGCCTCCTGCTGCCGCCTCTCCTTTTCCTCAGTCACCTTGGAGAACTGCGACTGAGAGGCTGCTACAGAGTCGAGAACGGCGGAGAGTGCGGCCGTGTAGTTTTCGATGAAATCGCTGGATAAGTGGCGCGTATCCACGACGATGCTATTGACCTCACGCAACGCCTGGGACTGCGCTTCTTTTTGAATTTCACATTGTTCTCGCTTGCCCCGGGTGAAGTCGTCGAGTGAGGCCCTGAGCTCCTCTTCAAACTTGCCTTTTTCAGACTCCACATCGCTCTCAAATTTTTGTTGGAGCTTCTTGACCTCCGCCTTTTTGCGGTTCTCGAACTCAGTCCTCAGTTCGGCAAGCCGTGCCTCGATCACAGTTTGCTGACGCGCGTGCTCCTCCCGGAGAACGGCCTCCTGCCGCTTGTCGTAGTCCGCTATTTTTTTCGCTTTTTCGGTTTCCAGGCCGGCCTTGTACACGCGAAGCGACTCTAGCATGTCTTGACGCGCCTGCTCCCGGTCAGCCTGAATCTTTCGCTTCTCCGTCTCATCGTCGGCATCCGGTAGTTTGTTCGAACCTTTCTTCGGCCTCTTCGACGGAGTCACGGTGGGCGACTCGTCCTCCTTGGAGTGATTTGGGGACGGCAGCGGTGGGGACGATAGTTTGGCGATCGCTTTCAGGCCACTCACACCGCCGCCAGCTGCGATGGGTTTGACGTCAGGACTGTCTTCGGCGGAACGTGACACTGTGCCGTGGAACTCGGGTGAGTCGGGCTGTGCAAGGTTTGCATCACTGCTAGGCTTTGAAAGGTCAGAGAGCTGCTTGTTGGGCTTCAGAGGGGCCAGCTCCGGTGCGTTCTCCTCAGCCGTGCTACTTTTGCGAGCATGTTTTTCCTTCTCGGCGCGTTTCTTCTTGCTCTTCTTGGCCGAGGTCGGAGTCTCCTGTCCGGGTCCACCGGTTGCTCCACCGGCGACGCTCTTGGCTGAGGGATTTTCTTTTTCAGTGCGGAAAAGTTCGCGAAAGTGGTCATCCATAGGGTGGTCCCAGATGCTCGTGCCTGTCTTGAAATTGAAATAGTACAGGTCACCTTTCTCGCTCTTGCATGCTTTCCAGCCGTCGGGCAGCGGTGCTTTCAACCCATCGCGCGCAATCCAGAGGAAGCTGTTGTCCTCTGGAAGTTGCATTCCCAGCCACTTGCCGTATTCTACAATTTCCGACTCTGATGGCTCGTAGTTGCCATCAGGTTGGGTCTCCAAAACAACGGACATGATGCGGAATTATTGGAGAAGAGATGCTAAGCATGAGCGACACAAACGACAAGAAGAATGCAGAAAGCGGAGTGGAAAAGATTGGGGGCGGTGGTGTGGTGGGCGGGTTTCTGTTTTTTGGGGTGCGTGGGGGTCGAGCGGCGCGGCGGCCGGGGGGTTTGGCGCGGGGGGGGGTGGGGGGGGGGGGGCGCTCGAATAGCGGCCCCTGCCCTGCCCGGGCACCCACGCCGCGCCGCCCCACCCCAGCATGCGCAGCGGTGCAAGCCGCCGCCGAGAGCGCGGGGAAGCCACAGCAGTCCAAGACCTAGCCCGCACCATCAAGCAGCGCAGATTGAACGGATGTGATCACTGGACCCTGGGCAGTGCCCGGAGCGGTCCGCGCCGGCCAATCCGCCCTTTCGGCTGCGGCACGCGGCTCTCGTCGTGGAGGGCGGCTCGCACCGGCCCCCTCCCTCACGCAGGCGGGAAGACGCCGCCGCACGCAACACCGCATCCAGAGCGAAAGCTGTCACACCAACCGGGCACGCTGCAGCAAAGCGGATTTTCCGCGGTGCGCGCAGTGTCCGGTGCGCGGGGGTCTGACAGGCTTTTTGGGAGCGCACAGTGGAACGTGGCGCGCCGCCAAATCCCACCACACACCGCCCCACATAGCGCAGGGAAACCGCAACACGCTAAGAACCAGCTTGCAGCACGATGGGGCACAGTGCGNGGGGGCATTCCCCCCCCCCCCCCCCCCCCGGGAAGAAGCCACGCACCGCCGTTACGCCAGCGCCGTTTGGCAGCACGGCGCAATGCAGCGGGGGTGCCTCCGCAGACGAAAGGTTGCGGAGCCTAGGGCACTCCGCTGTGGCGAGCGTCCTGGCCGACGACAGTTCCGCGCCGCCGTCTGGGAAGACAGCGCACTCTGCCGCACCCCACCGCGCGGAGCAGCACGCCGTCCAGCAGAAATCGGGGAGACAGCACCAAACCGCCAGTACGCCACAGTCGCCGCGGCACGCGGATCAGCCAAGTAGGTGTGCTACCAGTGACCGGGGGCGGAGGTTGGCAGGTGGGACCGTGCTGGCGAGGCTGCGCCGGCGACGGACGAGTAACGGCGCCCAAAGGGAGGAGGGCCCCTGCACCCGCGCCGTAAAAGCGCACCCGCTGCGCGTCAGTGGAAGCATCCCGAGCCCCTGCGCCGGGAACGCTAGCCCCGCAGGGTGGCGCTGGCGCAGGTGAACGGACACGGCGCCCAGGTGGGAGGAAACCCGCTGGGCAGAACCGGCGCCACCCAGCCCGCCAGGCTGGCTGCACGCGGTGGCGAAACGCGCAAAGAGCGTCACGGGGTCAGACGGCGTCTCGTTGTTCGTTCGCAGTCTCCCCGGTTGGGAGCTGCGGCCGGAGGCTTCGTGCGCGGCTGCCGTCTGGGGCTGCTTCGTGGCGGGGTCGCGGGTTCTCGGGGTCCTCCGCTTGGGCCCACCGCATTCCCGAGCCGCCCTTCCCCCCTTCTTCGTGTGTGTGGGGGGGGGGGGGGTGGGCCCAGCCTGGTCGGGGCTCCTTGCCGCGCTGGTTGCGGTCTCTTTGCTTGCCGGGGGCGGTGCTTTCGGCGCGTGCTCGGGGGCCGCCGGCCGGGCGGGGGCCGTCGTGATGGCTGGCGGGCCTGGCACCCCGCCGCGCCGCCCCCCTGCCGCCCCCCGAAACCCGTCCCCTCACCACCCGTTCAACCCCACCCCAACCCACCACCACCCCAACACCACACAAAGACCATGGGCAAAACAATCATCACGTTCGCGACTCGCGGAAGCGGGGAAACAGAGGCTGCAGAACCGCTGACGACAAGCAAGCAGCAACAACCAGTCATGGCGGAAGGAGAAATATCCGACGAGTTTGTCGCCGAATATTTTGTGGCGCTGGCTGGGAACAGCAACGCGGGCGCCGTGCGCGCCGTTTGCGGGGCAGAAGACAGTAGCAAGAAAAGCGAGACAGAGTATTTATCGTGGGATGACCTGCAACACAGCAATTGATCTCCGCGCTTTTGCTCTCGTACACTCACTGAATCCAGACGGTGCCTGCAACAGTCGCGACTCCCCGTTTCACACTAAGTAACAGTGTTGTACCCGATCACCTTGAGTATACGCGCATTCAGACTTTTTTTTGTTCAGACGGGAGCACGCCAGTTTTCTTTGCAGGGAAAAACAATAATATACTCGTGCACGTGTCATCACGGCACAACTGTCGTTCGCGACCGGGCATGCCATGGAACTGCTACCACTTCTATTTCGTGCAACTTCCTAGCGACCAACACGAACTTTGGGTCCTGCTACTGCGCAACTAGCCCAGGTTGCTTCTCACTTCCCCCATCTCTCTCCCTGTCAAATCACCGACTCACTCCTCCTGTCCTTTTCCCCTTCTCTTCCCGGTGCGCATATTTATTGCTGCCTTTGCCCATCTGTTTTCGCAACGCACGTGCTACCCTTCTTGCAGATAGCCGATTTTTTTTTGTTACACATCATTGATTGCCATCGTTTGTCACTATGTCTTCTGGCGCCCGGTACAAGAACGGCGAGCCGCGCATTGTCGGAATTATCGGAGACGAGGACACTGTGACAGGTTTCCTTCTCGCTGGTATTGGTGACAACCGTGTCTCCGCTAGCAGCACTGTGGAGGAGAAGCAAAACGCACCGCCACCGAACTATTTTGTGGTTAGTCCCTCCACGCCGCTCCCCGACATCGAGGCGGCCTTCACGTCTCTGACGTCACGTAATGACATTGGCATCGTTATTATTTGCCAGCACATTGCCAACGATATTCGCCACCTGATTCAGGAATACACGGCTGTGGTGCCGTGTGTGCTGGAGATCCCCAGCAAGGGACAAAACTACGATGCCGAGAAGGACTACGTGCTGGAAAAAGTCACCCGTGCGCTCGGTATTCGGTAATCAACAGCACATGAAACATGAACTGTTGATTTTTTTTGGAGAACAGGCATGTGAAGGCAGAAAAAAGAAGTGTTGTGAAAAAGCCGCGAAAAAAGATAGCGAATCTCGTCGCCTTGCTGTTTGTTTATTCTCTGAACCATTAGTGGTCTCTATCGTCACTGTGAATTACACATGCACCAACCAACAAACAAAAAACCTACAATAATACAAAAAGCAAAGCTTGCGTGCACCAACAAAAAAATAAATGGACACGAGCGTGTCAAGTGTTGTTGTGACACACACGTCTGTGCTCCTTCCTTGCGTGCGCGCTAAAATAAAGAGGCAGCCAATTTAGTAAACGGTGCAATGTGCAAGGGAGAAAAACCGGTCAACCGTGCGGTACTGTGAAAAAAAAAGAAAAAACTGGTTTAATCAGTATATTTGTTCTGATTTGCGCACACTGGAATTTTTCTCATTCCTGCGTCCGTTGCATTTCAAATCCAATAACAAAGGGTGACGCCGTACAGGAAAACTTCACACGCTTGGAGTGTTCTCACTGTTCATCTGCTCCTCACTTTCACCTCCTTTAATATTACCTCTCATTTGGTATATGCATATATATGTACATATATACTTCAATGTATTTTTTGTATATATTCACATCTGTTCTAATACACTTTCTTTTATGTATGCACCAACTATGTATATATATGTATGGATGTATATATATCTATATATATATATATATATACATATGTTTATTTATCTATGTGACGCGTTCCATATTGTTGTGTACACATTTATTATTCCATGCTCATTAACTTGACTAACGCCTGAATAATACAATTTTGACAACAAACACACATGCATACTGCAAATGATAAAAAAAAAAATAAATGGAATTGCAACGTACAATACCAACACTCTTCAAGTTAATCCGCCAACGTTTACAAACAGAATCGTATCGCAACACATAAATTATTCAAATTGCCTTTTTTTTGCTATTTACTCACCGTTAACCTGCGGGTTATTTAAAAAACACACACACAAGTTACTACGGACGTCAACAACACCAACAGCGCTTTCCACAGCACACAAGAAACAAAAATATCATGACCGACTTTGGAAGCAACATCAAGTCCCACGTGGACAGCAGCGAGGCCACAAAGAAGGGTAATCCCAGCATGGCCGCTGCGACTTTCAACGCGCCGCACGAAGTGGGACGCAAGACAAAGGTCCTCGGGAGTGCGGACACGTCTTTGATTGACTCTCCCGCGTGGAAGCGTCTCCAGACGCTCTACGAAAAGTACGGCAACGAGCAGATCCTCACGTTTTTCGAGGAGGATCCGAATCGCTTCGAGCGCTACTCGGTGCAGGTTGATCTCCACAGCGCCGACGGGAACTTTTTGTTCCTCGATTACTCCAAGTCCCACATCAACGACGAAGTGAAGGACGCTCTGCTTGCTCTCGCCGAGGAGCGTGGCGTCCGCGCTTTTGTGAAGGCACTTTTTGACGGCGAAAAGGTCAACTCCACCGAGCAGCGCGCGGTTCTCCACACCGCACTCCGCAACCGAAGCAACACGCCGGTCATGGTGGACGGCGTGGACGTGATGCCGCAGGTGAACCGTGTTTTGGAGCAGATGCACGTCTTTTCCGACAAAATCCGCAGCGGCGCGTGGAAGGGTCAGACCGGCAAGCCGATCAAGTACGTGGTCAACATTGGCATTGGCGGCAGTGACTTGGGTCCGATGATGGTGACGGAGGCACTCAAATCGTACTCGCAGCGCGACATCCACAGCTTCTTCGTGTCCAACGTGGACGGGACGCACATTTCCGAGGTGCTCAAGCAAGTGAAGCTGGAGGAGACGCTTTTTATCATTGCGAGCAAAACCTTCACGACGCAGGAAACTCTTGGAAACGCGATGACCGCCCGCGCGGCATTTTTGGCGCACCTGAAGGCGCAGGATATCCCCGAAAAGGATGCCGTGGCAAAGCACTTTGTCGCCCTCTCCACCAACACCGCCAAGGTCAAGGAGTTCGGAATTGACACGGCCAACATGTTCGAGTTCTGGGACTGGGTTGGCGGCCGCTACTCCGTGTGGTGCGCCATTGGGCTCTCCGTCATGATTTCCATTGGCTGGGAGAATTTTGTCGAATTTCTCAACGGCGCGCACGCCGTCGACAAGCACTTCCTTTCCACTCCCGTTGAGCGCAACTTGCCCGTGCTTCTCGCTCTGGTTGGCGTCTGGTACAACAACTTTTTCGGTGCCGAAACTCAGGCCGTCCTCCCCTACGACCAGTACCTCTGGCGCCTGCCCGCGTATTTGCAGCAGCTTGACATGGAGAGCAACGGCAAGGGTGTCACGAAGAAGTCCGGCGCCGTCTGCACGCAAACTGGCCCCATTGTTTTTGGTGAAGCCGGCACGAACGGCCAGCACGCCTTTTACCAGCTCATTCACCAGGGCACCAAGCTCATTCCCTGCGATTTTATCGGTGCCGTGCACACGCGCAATGCCGTCGGCGATCACCACCGCATCCTGATGAGCAATTATTTTGCCCAGACCGAGGCGCTGATGGTCGGCAAGAGCGCCGAGGAGGTCCGCAAGGAGCTTCTCAAGTCTGGCGCGGCAGATGACCAGATGCAGGCGCTGATCCCGCACAAGACGTTTACTGGCAACCGCCCCAGCAATTCCCTGCTGGTGAAGGAGCTCACGCCTCGCGCGGTGGGTGCGATTATTGCCATGTACGAGCACAAGGTCCTCACACAGGGTGCGATCTGGGGCATCAACAGTTACGACCAGTGGGGCGTTGAGCTTGGCAAGGTGCTCGCCAAGTCTATTCTTCCTCAGCTGAAGGCAGGCACGAAGGTGACGAACCACGACGGGTCCACGAACGGTTTGATCAACCGTTTCAACGAGCTGAGCCACCTGTAAAAAATAAAAATGAAAATGAAATTGTGACGAAATTACGAGCGTCGACGAACTGTTTTTTTTTTATTATTACTCATAGCACACTCGCGTTGAATAAATAAAAAACAACAACAGCCGAAAAGCAGGAAGTATTGTACACAGTCATCTTGTTTTCTAGTTTACGCGCACAAGCTTCGTTCTGATTTTTTATTTCCATTTTTTCTATCTGTTTTTTTCTTCTTGCTGTTTTGAATTGTCCACCAACTGTTGTTTCTACTTTCGCAACAGGGAAGCTCACTGCAACTATGAAAGAAACGCATCAAAAGGGCCATCTTTATATTTCTATTCTACTATTTTATTGCATTTCACTCCCACTATTGATAATATATCCTTCTATGTTAAGAGAGTGCTTCCCAGAAAAGAAAAAACACATAAATGCACATACAAAAAAATAAGGAACAACACCAATCATACTGCAACCCCGGCGAATCCTCCCAACCCAGCACCACACACACATGCCTGCTCTACCTCCAGAAAAAAAAAAATAATAAACGGTTCCGGACAGTGAGTGAAATATTATTTTCACTGCGACACGCTGCCCCTTGTCGAAAGGTTGTTGCAGTTTCACAGCACGCTCGTTTTATTTCCAAAGGATAACCCACTTCCTCGCCAGCAACACGTTCTTTTCTCTCCTCCACTTTTTCAAAAATATTCCACACCAAGATTCTGATTTTTCTTTATCCTCTCTCACCGCATCTTTTTTTTTTTGTTACCGGGTGAGTATTTCCCTAGTTTGCGCTCGTGCAAGGAACCCAAGTCAAGCGCTCCAAAAACAAACAAAAATGATGCTTCGCACTACGGCTGCGCGCCGCTTTTTGGGTGGCTTTTCTTCCGGGTTTTCCAAAGGATTCTCTGGCGGTGCGAACAAGGGAGGCAGCGGTAGCAGTGGCAGTTTCTTCAGTTCTTCCAAGGGTGGCAGTTCCGGCGGCTTCCCCGGATTCGGGGGTGGTGGCGGCAGTGGTGGTAGCAGTGGTGGTAGCGGTGGTGGTGGCGGCGGCTTCCCCGGATTCGGTGGTGGTGGTAGTGGATTTCCTGGTCCACTCGGCGGCTTCATCGATCAAGCGCTGGAGTGGTGCAGCACATCTCACGCTCAAGACATTGCGAGGCAAGAAGGGATCGATCTGCGAAACATTCGCTTTGAGAAGACGTCCGAGGGTGGAATGAACGTGATGGTGGATGCACCCGGCGCCACGCCGCTTCAAATTGAGCAGCTGGGGAAGCGCGTCCAGGAGGAGTGCCCCGTGGCACGCTTCCGGAAAACACAGGTTCAAAGTCCGCAACAACAGATGAAGTGGATGCGTCTGCCTGACAAACCCGACAGGTGAAGCACTTTTGGCCTATCGTTCAAAAAAAAAAAAACAATCGATCAAAGGGCCGGTGCCGACATCACGACCAGAATCTTTTTTTGCATCCCTTTCTACACCTACCGTGTAGTATTCACCCCTTTCACATATTTCGTTTCGTTTCCTTGCTTTCCCATATTTCGTTTCAGCATTGCTCGAGGTGTTCTTCACTTCGCGCCTCCTCGGACTTGAAAACAACAACAACAACAACATTAACAAATAAATACCTATCTACCCTGAAAAGCTTCATCCTACAGAAGGCATCGATGATGGCTCCCCGTTTTTCTCTCATCTTGTTTCCTTCGTCGTGGCACTTCAACACACGCACTGCCACTCTTTTTCAGAACGAAAATTGCTGCTTGTTCTCTCCGCACAACCACCACCACACCCACTCGATCCAACTACTTTCCCTTCCCTATTTTGTACATTTCGTGCGCTACATTGCAGACCCTGATTTACTTTCTCTCAACCACACACCCTCAACCTCGCAATGACCGACACTGCGTCTTACAACCTGTACACCCACGTGGCAGTGCCACAGAAGTCCCCCTACGGCGTCGAGCTGGAGGCTGGAAAGGACTACTACTGGTGCACCTGCGGCCTGAGCAAGAACCAGCCGTTCTGTGATGGCTCTCACCGCAAGCACAACGAGGAGCACGGCACTACTCTCAAGCCCATGAAGTTCACGGCCAAGGAAACTGGCTCGGCGCATCTTTGCGGATGCAAGCAGACCAAGAACCCGCCGTACTGCGACGGATCCCACCACCAGGCGTAGTGCTCTTTTTCCCCCGTGGCGCTTCTCCGCCACCACAGTCTTTTTTTTTCCCACACCGTCCAGCGCTTTTTCCCTCTATTTTTATTCTGTTGGTCGCAGGAACGTGCGAGTTCAGTCATACACACACCGATCTATTGGCATGGTATTTTTCTTGACGTGCTGACACACAGACACGTTGCATGCAATGATCGCTCGCAGTATTCATGTTTCTCGTTGGTCTCTAGCGCCGACTCCCCCAAATACAAAAACAAGCAAACAAACAAAAACGCAAAGCTTACCACTTACCACTTACAATTCACTTAGCACAACCACATGGTACCCTTTTTTTTTCCGTGGGGTGCCCTATCTTCTTTTTCTCTCCCTTGTTCCCACATTGACTTTACCCACCGTACCACGCCCCCAAAAACGAATGTCTCGACGACAAACAACAATCACAATAGTGGATCAGGATCGCCCGATTCCATGACTCGTTTAATAGTTAAATGGAACATGTTGCTGCTCGCGAGTGCTCGTTGCATTTCGTCCACATTGTTTCCGTACAAGCCCGGTGATTTTCCTCCCTCGCATACTCCTGGTGCGCTCACCGGTGAGAATCCCAACAAGGCCAAATTGCTCCTCTTCTCCCATCTCGCCTGCTTCCTTCCGCCACCTTGTACGTACGCGCACACACAGTCTGGCAGACTCCCACAGACGGGCTTAAACCTCTTCGTCTGCCACACACACACACACACACACACACAAACAAACATTTCTGCACACATAAACACACACATAACCTACACATATATAGACCCGACTTATAGATCAATGCAGTCGGTTGCTTCAATAGACAGGCAAGGTGGATACCGTTCTCCATCAGGTGACCGCAGCTTTTACCCGACCAGCATCTTCAAGCGCGCGGAGTTGGCCAATGACGAAGGAGCCGGCCGTTCACCATCCCCACCAACACCACCGGCAGCGAAAGCCGCGGCGTCGCCACCGCTGCTCCACCGCTACCGTGTAGGGTCACTGAGTGCACAACCTCCTCGCCGCACCAGCACGCGGAGTGGGAGCGCGCCGCCAACAGTGGCTGATGAGCCGCGAACAGCACCGCGCGTACTGACACGCTCCGCCCAGCCACCCCTTCAACGTCGTGGTAATAGCCCCATTGCTTTTAAGGGCGTCGTGGACGACGACGCCAAGAAAGCGGCTGTGGTAAGGAGCCCTTCGCCAACGATCATGCCGCGCTCTCGGTCGTCGCAGAAAGGAACCCAAAACGCCGCTCCCGCGACGGCAGCGCCGACCGCTCAGCAGACAAGTGCAGAGGCAGCGACACCGGGTCACCACTCTGCCAGTGTCACAGTAAGTGCCTCGCGCTCTGGCTCCGACGCGCGACACCAACCGCTGCCGTGCCAAGACACCCAGTGCATCCACAGCCGGGAGTCGATCGTCGAATTCATTCAAATGCAGCGCGCGCTCCGGCAGTGCTACGCGGCCATGGACCGGCACGACGCTGACCTCAGTGACCTTGGCGCGGCGTTGGCGCAGGAGCGCACGGCCCGACAGCAGGCGGAGTCTCGTGTCGTGGCTGAGCGTGAGGCACTGACGCAGCAGTGCGAGGCGGCATGCACGCAGCTCGAGGCGGAGCTGGAAGCACACTGGCAACGCCAGTTCGACGAGGCGATGGGAGATAGGGCGGACACCGCCGCACTCGTGTCCGCGCGCGATGCTGAGATCGAGCGACTGCATCGCCTGCTGTCGCAGCAGCAGGACGACAGTGCGCGCGCACAAGCCGCCCAGCAGGAGGTGATCCAGAACCTGCAGCGAACGGTCCGTGAGTACGACACCGAGGTCGTGCGTCTCGAAGACAGCGTGGCGGAAATGACAGACCGCGTGTCTGCCGCGACGCAGGCTCGCAACCGTCTTTCGCAGCGTGTGTGCGCGCTCGAGGCAGACGCGGCGGCGAGCCGCGCCGCGATGGCCGCCAAGGAAGCGACGTCGCCTTCGGGCGGGTCGCGCTCCCCGTCCTTCTCATCTGCGAGCGGAGCGGGACAGAGCCGCGACAACGGCCCTGCCACGGCGACCACGACGCCGTCAAGACGCTTTGGCCGTTTCCGCGTCCTCACCCCGGATGCCTCACCCCAGGCACGGCATGGCGAGTCGACCCCAACACCGTCCGTGCCGCCTGCCTACGTGCTCGACGGCGGTCAAGGACGACCCCCGCTGCTGCGCGAGGCGTCTGAGGACAGGGCGGAGTCTGGGGCTCCACGCACGCCGCCAAGGCACACGGTTGGCACTCAATGTCAGGAAGACCAGCGCCGTCCAGGACAAGAAGAGGAGGCCACGAAGAGGGAGGATGCGTTGCGACGTGCAGCGAAGGAGGCCGATGATCGCTGCAAGGAGCTGCTGCGTGCCTTGCTGGATAAGGAGGCTCAGATCGCCAAGATGGGGGCTGAGCGAACGCGCTTCAAGAGATTGTACGAGCAGAGCCAGCCGCCGAGCAAGTAGGTTGCATCTCTGAACAGATAGACACCAATCACCTTAGACTGTATTTTCTCTTGGCCCAGCTGGACAACGGAGCCACACGCTCCTTTCGATAGATACCATTTGGCAGTATTCCACAGCCACGCGTACACACCCACACCCACACACCAACAACACGATCAACAACAACAGACACACACACAAAAAAACAACAACAACAACAAGCGAAACAAGCACTCAGGAGCAAGGGAAAGCACGACCGAAGAGAACATGCAAACGCAGCTCCCCTACTCTTTTGAGCCACCACCGCACCACACGAACGACTGTGCATGGGTGGTCGACACGCATCACACTTCGATTGGCTCGTGGACTCGCCGCACTCCTTCATGTGTTCAGAGGTGAGAACGCCACCCGCAGAGAATATGTTCACAGTTCCCTTTCTTTTCCCCCTCCTTTTTGCGCTCTGCAACTTGACCCTTCCCTTTCGAATTCAGCAATCACCCAGTCTAGTGCACTTTCCAAAAAACAACAACAACAACAACACCCCATCCTTCCCTTTCCAAGTGAGTCATGAAGGGTACCCAGCGCCGCAGTGCCGTTCCCGTCGGACCTCGCCCGCAGGTCAATGACCTCGAGCCTATTGGTTTCCGTGTGCAGCCCATGCAGATTCTGATTGCCTCCGCTGCTTTCATCGTGTCCGTGATTCTGCTCCACTTCTTCGTCAAGCTCACCGGCACCAAGTAAATGTGTTTGGGAACGTGACGACAAGTGTCGAGATCGAACGTGGACTATGCTGCGACCACAAAGAAAAAAGCGGCATCAAAGACGACGCTGCATACATTTGTCTGTTTGGTCGCATGCTGTGTGTTTTACTTTATTTTGTTTGTTTGTCTGTTTGTTTGTTTGTCTGTTTGTTTGTTTGTTTTGACGATGCCACCACATGTCTGTATTCTTCTTCCTTTTTTGCAGATCAGTGGCGCTACCCGGAGGTGCTTTAATGATTTTCTTTCTTGGCGTCGGTGAGCGATGGACGCGGAAAACAAAACAACAACAGCAGCAGCAATCAAAAAGAGACAACGACCCACGCACACATGAGTGACAGTGACACACCGTGACGTCTGCGCATGTGCCCTGTGCCCGTGCGTTGACTCTGTCACGGCACTTTTCCCTCTCTTTTCCTCCCTGGTGACGGTGTACAGATCGTCTCGGCGTTGAACGGTCCAGTGCCTCACCGTCCCTCCATCACGTCTGTTCATGTGCAAGGCTCCCTTGAGCTGGACCCATGGCCCCCTGTCCCTTGTCTTGTGGCGTCTGCTTCCCCCACTCCACATTTTCCCTGCCTCCCGTCCCCGATTACGTTTCTTTGCCTACCTTGTCCCCTCAACAATCAACAACACCCAAACAGCAATATTGACACACATATACACATATACACAGACACACATACACAGACACTGATACACAAGAATAATAGACACTCTCATGGGAGAGCGACGCGATGATCAGGTGAAGCAGCGCTCGCGCCACGGCCACCCCAGCTACAAGGCGTTTGGCTCCAGCGTCGTTCACGTTGAGTTCGAGCGGCACGTCAAGGCCGCCCAGGATGCCTTTCTGAAGGGCGACAACACCACGGCGGAGCGCGAGGCCACGCAGGCCCTCCGCTTCCGCCCCACAGCCCACCTCTTCGCGCTTATGGCCGTCGTGGCCGAGTCCAAGGGCCAGTACGACCGTGCGAGCGACTTTCGCCTCCTGCAGGCTTTTCTTGCCAAGGACACGGTGCTCTGGGAGGAGCTGCTGCACGACTTTCTCTCCCAGCAACTCTACTACAAGTCCGTTGTATGCCTGCAGCGCTTGTCGGCGCTGGAGAGGTCCGATGCCGAACGCTACCGCACCCTCCAGTTGCAGCTCGCCGACCTGCTTGTTGGCCTCGGCGAGATTCGCCGCGCAGCAAACGTGCTTGTGCCGTTGTGGAATCGCAGCAAGTGCCGTGACTTCGAGGTGTTCGCACAGCTCTCGTCCCTGTACTTCCAACTGGGCAAGTGGAACTCACTGGAGGGCCTCATCGCCAGCAGCTTAAAGTACGCCTTTCACGTCGAGCGGCGCGAGCCCGCGAACGAGGAGGCGGCGACGCAACAATCCTCGCCGACGGAGCGGCGTGCTGGTACAAAGCGTGTCCGCTTCGACGATGACGATGACGAGGCGCAGGGCAAGGCAGAGGACCATTCTCCGGCCGTCAAGACGGAGGCCGCGTCAAGCCTTGCCAGCTCGTGGGACACGAGCGCACCACAGACCGCAGAGGAGCTCGCCTTGTCTCCGGCGGATGACTTTGGGTTTGATGAACTGATGACGTCTCAGCCTAGCGACCCGGCCTCGCCCGTTCTGGCGACTTCGCCGTCTTCCGCACTTGCTCCTCCTCCACGTCCCGGGTCTACCTCTTTGTCAGCACGGCAGGCCGAGCGCGCTTCGCAATCCTTGTGGAAGCACTACGGCGACCAGCTGGTTCTCCACACAGACGACGACAAGCGCAACTTCCTCACCCTCGTCAATGTCCACACGGAGCTGCTGAATGAGCGCGGCAAGTACATGGAGACGATTCGGCTGGTCGAGCGGACGGCAGTGACTGTTGGCGTGGAGCTGATGGATTTGCCACCGGATCTCTTGACACGGTTGGGGACGGCCTACGCGTACCAGGGGGATCTGGAGCAGCCCTGCCGCGAGGTGTTCCAGCACCTGGTGGAGACCTGCTCGATGGAGGACTATGGCGACGTCTTGCTGGACGCCGCGACAACCCTTCAGAAGGTTGGCATGCCGCGTGATGCCCTGCAGCTCTTTGAAACCATCACCCGCTACTACGAGTTTCGTCTCCAACGCCTGCGTGACGACAAGGCCGCCGTGCAGGCCGCACTCGCCACCGAGGAGCCCGACCAACCCACCCTTGTCGCACGCACGGCTGCCGCCGAGCCCTCGCTCGCGTCGATGCTCAAACAGGCCCATGCCTCCACCGCCGCCTCGCCCCACGTACACGCCCTCCGTGCCGAGCTCGCCGATCTCACCGCCGAGGAGGGCGAGCTGGCGACGGTCGTGTCGACGGGCTTCTACGGACAGGCGCGGTGCCACTACGTTCTGCGCGACCACGCCAAGGCGGAGACGGTGGTGCGCCAGGCACTCGCCCACGACCCCGCTCATCTGCAGGGACGCTTGCTGCTCGGACGCCTGCGCTTCTACGACAGCAAGGACGTGGACGGCGCCATTGCGGCGCTGACCCCGAGGGCAAACGAACCTGGGCTGCACCGTCTGCAGCTCGGGGCCGCTCTGGTGGGTGTCTTCAAGCGGGCGAACAAGCTCGTCGAGGCGATCGCACTGGGCGTGTCCATCTTTGAGCTGATCCTCTCCAGCTCCGAGGACGGTGACACCGAGTCGGTTGCCCCTGGCAGCGTCGGCCAGCGCCGCGGTACGGTGAAGCTCTACATGCCCGCTCTTTCCCGTGCGAGCTCGGCCATCATCCCCGCGTCGAGTCTGTCCGCCATGCTCCACGGCCCTGGCACCGGCGCCGCCAGCGCCACGTCGCACCGCCTTTCCTCCTCCCTCGCCGCCTCCGTCAAGGCCAGCTCGACGGTCTTCACGCAGCAGCTGCGCCGGCGCGGCATGTCGGCGCTGACCACGACCGTGTACGGCGCGTCTGCGGCGGCCTCGGTGGCGGCCGGCTGGGAGCGCGAGCAGGAGGAGGCCCGTCTGCGAGACAGCTCCACCATTTTCCAATTTGTCCACCGACGCGGTCGACGCACCACCACCACCACCACCACTGCGGCAGCCGTGACTGACGGCCCACAAGAGCAAGGACAGCTCGAGCCCCTCATCACCGGCAGCAACAATGGGACCGGTGAGGCCGGGCAGGACGACAACGACAACGACGAGGCAGTGCGGCGCCGTCAGCGCGCCGAGGCGATCGCCCACATGCCTGCCAAGGACTTCTGGGGCCCTGCCGGGGCCAAGGCTGGAGACGCTGGCGACGCTGGCGACGCCCAGACGGTGAGGGAGGCGCACCTGCCCGACGCTGAGGACGACGAGGCGAAGGCGCCGGACACGGCCCCGCCTTCTCACAAGCGACGCCGCGAGAAGGCACGCCCGGAGGACGTGGAAAACATGAGCACCGCCGGGGACCGCGAGCACGACCTCGCCGAGCTGGAGGCGTTTGCTGCGGACGCGGAGGCCCACGCCGCGGAGGCGAGCGAAGGGAAGCGACGGCGACTCGAGGGCCACGGGACCCCATCGGCTCCCAAGGACGACGTCGTCGCTGTGGATGCGGAGAAGGCGGACGAGGACGACGCCGATCTGGCGCTCGAGGCGTACGAGCTACCATCGCTGGATGAGATTAGCCAGCAATTCAACGACCCCGCGCTCTCGAAGCTCTTCCTCGAGGCAACCGCGAATTTCTCCCTGCACAGCGAAGGGCCGCAGCACGGCGGTCCCGGCGCGGACCCATGGGCGGTCGCGCATCAGGACTCGCCCGTGGCGGCCCCTGGCGGCCCCCCTGACGGCGCTTCTTCACCCGAGCTGCTCAAGGTGACCATGCGCGAAGCCGTCGAGGCGCTGGGCCGCACCGAGCTCGTGACGCTGGCCACGACCGTCGTCGAGTGCTACAGTCTTCTCGGGCACTTCTCCGAGGCCAAGGAGTTCGCGTACATGACGCTGGTCAAGCTCGCGAAGCACAAGTCCCTCCGTCGGTCGGGCCAGGGAATCGAGCGGCCGCTGCGGACCGCCTTGCTGCAGTCTGCGCTGGCGGCGAGAGAGGCCGAGGACGCCTTCCGCGTGGGGCTTAACCTCCTGCTCCAAGACGCCACCGACGAGGAGAAGACCACCGTGGTCGAGCTGCTGCACCGCGTGCTGAACCTGTGCGGGCCGACCGCTTCCGGCGGCATCCTGCTTCGTGCCGTGATGGAGGGGCAGAACGAGGTGCCCATGGTGGTGCTGCTCGCCAACCGCTACTACCTGTCGGGCACGCACCTCGGCGCACTGAACCTGTACTTGTCCGCGCTGGACAAGCGTCCCGAGGATGCGCTGCTGAATTGGATGGTTGGTCTTCTCTTTGTTCTGGTCAGCCACAACCGCCGCATTCGCTCCCGCGAGGCGTGCATCTCGGCAGGAGTGTACTACTTGACTCGCTACGAGACACTCGTCACGGCGGCCAGCCCTGCACGCACGGGCGAGGCGGTCTACAACATTGCGCGCGTGTGCCAGTACCTGCGCCTGACGCACCTCTGCATTCCGCTTTACAAGCGCGTGGCGTATGACCTGCCCGTGCCGGAGAGGTGCTCGCTGGCACTGCAGCGCGCTGCTCAGTTTAACTTGTACTACGTGCTTCGCTGGCACTCTGGCAACCGCCTCCTGGCGCTCTCCATGCTTCCCTTTGCGGACCAAGGCGGCCAGAGCATGGGAGAGATGCCTGGTGCGAACGCACCTGCTCTGCACTCACCCTTTGCATAGACAGACTCTCCGTCACTCCTCGACACAGAAAGGAATACGCAAAGACGTATAAGCCAATAAAGAAGCAAAAATACAACATATGCAATGAACGACGACGCACAGAAGAAGTGCAAACGTGTTGCAGAGAGGACTGTTGTCCTTTCGCATCAAGAGGAAGAAGAAAGGATGGAGGACCAGCGAACTGACAGCGTGGGGCCCCTCCTCTCCGCCTCCCCAAGTCGGGGCTTCTCCCTCGTGTTTAACACCACATCGGCACTTTCTTCGTCATGCAACACACACACACACACACACACACACACACACCCGCACACTCACCCCTCCGCTCTGTCAATCTTCTATCAACTCGCGTCTCCCATGAAGAGAACACAAGAAAAAAAGAAGGGCTCAACATCTGCATCTCCCCTCCGTGGCCTCCTTAAAGGCTGTCAAGACTTTTTTCTCCCAGAATTCTCGCAGGCAGAAAAGAAAAAAAAACGTTGTCTGCCGAAGAACAGCACTAAGAATAGTGGTAACGAAGGTCACCGTAAACTGTCACTGTCATCAACACCCTCGCTGATTTTTGGTGATCTTCTGTTCACCCTTTATTTCATCGCTCTCTTCTGTATTTTCTTTTCGGAATTTCTTTTCGACTCCTTTTTTTTTTGTCGGTACAACGATTCGGTATTTCCGTGGTACCCCCTTACAACCTCCCTTTTTTTTTGTGCAACGCTTTTTGCTGGATTGTCGGTCTTGCTGTGAACGCATACTGCTTGAGTGACAATAATCGACACACGCACACATAAGCTTTTGCGTTGCCGACTACCTGTTCTTTTTTTTTTTGTTGTTGCTAAGAGCAGTGATTGACGAGTGTACTTTGTGCTTTCTTTCTCCCTTCGTTTTCTCTTCGTTTTCATTTTTCTTTTCTTTTTCTATTTTCCGTGGTCGACACCATGTCCGGTCAGCCCTTTAACCAACAACCAGGCTACCCGCAAGGTATCAGCCACCCCATCCCAAACCTGTCCGCACCGCAGCCCACGTTCACGAACGACTCCTTTCAAATGAGCACCACCCCCATCCTCGCCACGACGAGGCCGTACGACAACACCACCGCCGCCATCGAGAAATTCCTCACCACAGGCGTGTCCGGCGGCAACGCCAAGGGGAAGGCGCCCGCGACAGTGCACACAAGCGTGCCCGGTGCCAGCGCCACGACCGCCACGCCACCCCTGCAAACAAGCGCGTACTCGAGCTTCGCGGCGCCGCCAGTGCCGAGCTGGCAGCAGAAGGCCACCGCGCTGCACCCGGCGCCGCCCTCGCTCGCCTCGACATCACAGCCTTTTGATGCGCGCTCCAACGGGTTCTCTGGCGCCGGCTCACCGCTCATGCTCAGCCCCACCGGTGGCAGTCCGCGCTACGCCCAGGCAGCGCCGGGGCTCACCAGCAGCACCAAGCCCTCCACCTCTGTCGCCCCGGTGCTCACGAGTTTCCAGAGACACACGGGCCGCTCGCCGACCTCGCCGCAGCCGACGTTGGGCTTCCCCGCCATGCACAGCGGGACCGGCCGAGGGGCCCCCGTCGCGCCAAACCCGCACACGGGCAGCGTCGGTGGCCAGACGCGGGCCTCGGACGACTCTCTCCGCCGCACCCCGCACGGCTCGCCGCAGCCGCTGCCGCTGGCTCGGAGCCGGTCCAACCGCGAGCTGACCTCCCTCTTCGCGTCGGAGCGCAATAGCGGCGATCAGACCTCCCCTGCCGGTGCCGGCCGCGTGCCCAACAGCAACAACGGTGGCCGCGCGTCACCGTCCATCTTACAGAGCATGCACAGTGGCGGCGGCTACAACCCGTCCGCCGGCCCGCACACGTCCAGCCGTCAGTCCGGCTCCATGACGGGGCCGAAGCCGCAGTGGCTCAACGCGGTGGAGCGGATGCGTCGCGCCGACGCCACGCACCAGCCGGTGCTGCCGCTCGACCAGAGCAAGCTCGGCATGGCCGCCCACCGTGCCCAGCAGCAGGGCATGCTCACCGCGGCCCAGCTGCGGTCCCACGAGGAGCAGGTCGCGGCCGGCTATGGCCGACCACGCAGCCCGCAACTGTACCCGCAGGAGCCGCAGCGCCTCCAGCCGCTCTACGCCTCGGGCTTCTCCCCGGTGGAGCGCCGCTCACCGTCGGGCCGTTCGGCCAGTCCGACGGCGCCTTTGCGGGCCCAGGAGATGACCCTGCAGGGCAGCGACAGCCGGTCGAACGCGCTTGGCTCGGACGGCAGCACCTGGCGCAAAGGACGCGTCCGCTCCGTCGCGGCGACGCCGTCGCGCGCGGCGGTCTCGACGGGCGGCCGTGTGTCGGCGGGCGGCCGCGTCTCTCCGCACGGGGGCGGCAACACACCGATCGGGAACAGCCGGATGTTCGACCCCACCGCGCTGAGCTACAGCGCAATGAACGCCGACCCGTTTCTCGGCTCCCGCGGTGGGCAAGGCTCCGGCAACTTGGGTCGCAAAGCCCCGCCCCCACCGACACTGTTTGCCTCTGAGGTGCACGAGGCCGTCGCCGGCTCGCCAACCAAGGCGGCAGACGGCAAGGGGGCCGACAAGACCGGCAGCAAGCCGAAGAGCACCAAGGGGGGCCGAACCACGACGCGTCGCGCTCGCGGTGGTGGTGGTGGTGGTGGAAGTGACAGGGAAGCTCCCGGCGCCTCTGACGGGGGCAGCGAGGACAGCGACCCGTCGGGCAATGGGACGCGTGCCGGCGGCAAGGTCACGGCCAACAACCGCAGCAACAAGAAGGATCACCTCGAGGAGGACGAGCGCGACGAGCAGATGCTGCGCTCGCGGGACTACAACGCCCTGCACGCCATTCCGTGGGAGCAGCGACGGACCATGCCCATGACCGGGTTTGGCACGCGCCTCTTCGCCGTTCTGGCGTCGCCGCGCATTTGGGAGAAGCTGGATTGGACCCTCCGTGGCGCTGTCCTGACGATTCTCCCCACCATGGTGCTTTCGCTCGAGCCAGCGACCGCACCGAAGTTTCCCATGGCCAGCAACCTCGCCTTCACGGCGTTTTGGATCACCATGCCGACCTTTGGTGCGGGCCTGCGCGAGCTCTTCATCGCCATCAAGGGCTTCTGCATGGGTCTTGTGTTTGTGCTCATCACCATTGCCATTGATCCACCGGACTGGGGCGTCATTCTCTGCCTCTTCTTCTTCACGCTGATCTGCGCCTTTGTCGCGGAGCAGAGCCGTAAGACCATCGCCTACGTGCTCTGTTCCTCGCTCATGCAGCTCATCAGCGACCGTGTGAACACCAACTACAAGTACGTTGGCATCTACTACGAGGCCATCTTTGTGGCACTCAGTTTCGGTACGGCTGCCTTTTTGGTCCCCTTCATTCGCTGGTCCAGTCGCGCGGCGAAGCACTACCTCAAGGCGCTGGGCAACGCGCTGAGCATCGAGGTGCAGGGCATGCTGTCGAGCTTCTGGGTGCGGAATGCGCTGGAGCGTGAGCTCAACGTGGTGCGACTGCGGCAGCTACGACACACCGCGGAGGAGTGCATGAAGAAGATCAGCGTCGCCATTGCCGAGACGGGCTACGAGCCGCACTCGGGCAAGTTCGTGGGCATGCTCAAGAACCGCTTCCAGTTCTGCCAGTCCATTCACAACGTCCTCGGCTCACTGAACCAGGTCATCGAGCTACTCTGTGACAACCCGGAGCTGACGGACACGCCGATGTGCAACACCTTTGGGGCACAGATTTGCGACGACCTCGCCGTCATTGCGTCGGCAATGGACACCATGATTCTCAAGATTGTGGACTTTTCACGCCCGGTGACGGTGGAGGAGATCTTCTTTTTCCAGCAGGCCCGCGAGCGCTTCCAGGAGGCCCTCTCCAAAGTGCGCGAGGATGTCATTCTCAACAACGAGGACTACGAGACCGACGACTCCGACGTGTTCTTGGGCTTCTTCATGTTCAGCATCGACGAGCTCTGCGAGACCATCGCCAGCTTCCAGGAGGAGGCCGAGCCGCGCAACAACATCACCTTCTGGCTCACCTTCTGGATTCGCGATATCAAGAGTTCCCTCGCCGCTTTCCGCTCGCTCTGCCTGACCTTGTACTACAACCGCTCCATCACGCGTCGCCTCAAGGAGGCCATCAAGCTGTCGCTCTGCATGGCGCTGCCCGTCATTTTCCAGGTCTACGCACTCAAGAATCAGCCCACCAGTCCCATGGCAGGTGCCTCGATTATTGCCTTCATGTACAACCCGACCGGCTCGGAAAGCTTCCACTACTGCTCCGGTCGTTTGTTGGGCACCGTGCTGGGATCGACCGCGTCGCTGCTGAGCGTGCAGATTGCCAACGGCCGCCGTGGTGTGCTCTACGTGTTTATTGCCCTTCTCTCCATCATTGCGTGCTACGTGCAGGCGGCCCCAGGGTTCTACTCGCTGGGCAACGCCATGGCCTGCAGTACGATTTCCATCACCACGCAGTACAAGGACCTGACTGCCGCCATGCTGCGTATCCAGCAGAACTGCTTTGCCATTCTCATTTACTTCTTCATCATCTCCCTCATTTGGCCGATGCGCGGTCGCACCAAGGTGAAGATGGGTCTCGACGTGAGCCTGCGCTGTCTGCGCGAGTCCTCCGCACGGCTCCTGTGCAACCTGGACATGCCCTACGACGCCGAGGAGGTTGCCACCGACGTCCAGGCGCTCTTGATTGAGATGCGGAAGAAAATCGGCACGCAGGACAACTTCATCCCCGGTGCGGTTGAGGAACCCACACTGAGCTCGGCGGAGTTCCCTGCGGACGCGTGGAAGCGCATTGTGGAGGCCGAGAAGTCGATCCACTCGACCTTGGCGATGATGCGCTTTGCCTACCGCGAGTTCATGTCCAGCCGCGCTGACGCCAACACGGAGCTCTCCGTGCACTGGGTGGTGCTCCATCGCATCGCCCCGCACGCGAAGGACTTGTCTGACCTCATTTACGCCACCATTGACCTTCACCTGCTCTCCCTGTCCAAGACGACTGTGGTGCCGACGAGCCAGCTGACGCGCCTGCGCCGTGGCATGATTGACTCGCAGAAAGAGATTATGCACACGTACATTGAGACCATCAGCCACAAGATCGCCGGCGACGACTCCGATGACGGGGCCCCGTACGACGATGACGACGACGAGGGCGAGTACTACGATGACGACAATGGCGACGGAGGCAGCTACGACAGCAGCCTGCCCGCCCCACCACTGGAGCAACGCCACGACGGCGACGGCGACGATGCCAATGGCGATCCGGACGGTGGCGACGGCCGCGGCAAGCCGACGAAGGCGAAGACGTCCGACCACGGCGGCAGCGCTGGCCACGACCACGACAGCGACGATGACGACGGCAGCGACGGCAGCTCCCACACGCATGGCAGCGGCGACGAGGGGCACCGACGCCAGAAGAAGAAGGCCAAGAAGACGGGCTACCTCGGCTACAAGCTCACCCCCGAGGAGGCCAAGGCGCTGAAGGAGTTCATCAACAATGGTCGCGTGCCTGGTGTGACCGATGCCAGCTTCTCACCCGCCGGCACCATCGCCACCAACGCGAGCTTCTCGCCCGCCTCCTTTGGCACCAAGCGTTCGGCCGTCTCCAACGCCAGCATGGTGCACGTCCCGCCGGCTCTGATGGAGACGATGACAGACAACCCGGGGTGGAAAACGGGCGCCTTGGCCCAGCACGGCAACAACGATGGCCGCATGATGGCCTTGGCGGGCAACGACGATAGCATGGCTGCGCGCCTGCGCAAGAAGCACCACCTCAACAAGAAGACCGACGACGGAGACGACAAGGCGGACGGCGCAGACGGGGAGGATCTGACGCTGACCAACAACAAGTCCTTCGGCAACAACAACGCCTCCTTCGGCGCCAACGCGAGCTTCTTCCTCAAGAACACGTCCTTTCTCGGCAAGATGTTCCGCCGCAAGAAGACGGACTACCAGCACGACCTCGACGACGACGACGACGACCACCACAACAAGGACGACGACGAAGTCACCGGCTCCCCCGCGCAGCGTCAGCTGACGGAGGCCATGTCGCGCGCCAGCAGCCAGCACTCGAGCCCACCACGACGGCGCCACGGTGGCCGCGACGGCAAGGCGAATGCGTCGTCCAGCACGCTGACGGCCGTCGACGCCTTCAGCCCCGCCTCCGCGCGGACCCGCTCCCAGCGCGGCGACATGACCGACGAGGACGACCCGCTCGGCCACTCGCGCCACGGCGAACAGGACAACCTGCTGTTGTCCAGCTCCGTCAAGGAGGAGTCCGGCGGCGTGACCAAGGCGAACAGCGGTGCCGCGGCGTCGGACACGGAGATGCCCGAGATTTTGAACGAGTCGGCGCTCAAGGTGGAGTCGCAGGAGCCCGTTGAGGTGCCCGTCACGACCTCTGCCGGGCCTCCCGAGGCGTCCATCATGGGCAGCTCGCCCATCTCCACGACGACCGCCAGCGCCGGTCTGAAGAAGACGACCGCCACCATGGAGGAGGAGGCCACGATGGTGACACCCAAGCGCGACCAGACCGCGGCCAGCGCCGCCAAGGACGTTGACGACGACGGACACGCCGTGAAGTCGTCCAACAGCAGCGGGGGCGGCACCGGCAGCACCGAGAAGAAGGTTCTCTCCGGCAATGAGCGGACCTCGACGACCAAGTCCTCGCCGGACCGCGATCTGGACCAGGCGAAGAAGCAGCCGACGACGACTACCATTGACCTGGCGCAGGTGACGAAGCAGTCCACCATCAACAGTCTGTTGCCCGGACAGCTGCTGCAGTCGTCACTCGGGGCCGGCGGAGGCGACAGCCAGGGTCCGCCGAATGGGGCTCTCGGGGACATCTCCTTCTTTGACCCTGAGAGCGGTGAGTTCATCCTGACGAACCACGACATTCACAGCCTGGAAGCGTTTCTCTTTGGTACGCGCGCTCTGGTGGTGTACTTGAACGACTTGCAAAAGTCCATCCTTGAAATGCAGCACTCGACGGAGCTAGCCAAGAAACTGTAAGACGGCAAAACAAAACAAATCAAACGAAAGAAGACGATAAGAAATAAGAAACCACACACACACACACACACACACACTCACAGACAGAATGCAACAAGAGTCAGCGTGCTATATACTTGCACGTGAGAAAACATATATCTTCTGTACTTCCACGTTGCTCCCTTTTTCTTTCTTTCTTTTTCTTTCTCTTGTTCACATTGTTTGCGCGTGGTGAAGTGTGTTGGGGCAGCATCATGTGCCACATGCTTTTTTCTGTTCTTCTTCTTGTCGACTTTTTTCACTTGTGCCCCTTTTTTTATATATGTGTGTGGCGCAAACGACATGACTGTCCTCGATTTGTTCGTTTCCGTCTGTTTTTTTTTCCATTTTTTTGTACATCTCTCTCGATACACTTTGTTTTGGTTCCTTCTTTTGCTCGCCCCCTGTTGACTTGGCGAGTACACTGGAACAACCTAGCCAAACAAAACAACAACAATACTAAACGAAGGGGAGAAAAGATTCTCGCTTTGCCACACACGAGACACCGCCTTGTATTTTCCTTGTCACACCGCTCTCAGGGTTATTTGGGTGTGCGTGAGAGAGAGCAAAGAGGGCAAGGGGCGGCGTTCGTGGTGTCCTCCCCTCGGCCTCTCTCTCTCTCTCTCTCTGTTCCGTCGCCAACAACTCGCATACATCCTTTCCTCATTCTTTCTCAATCTCTCCCCTCTCCTCTCTCTCTCTCTCTCTTCGACTACTTCTGTAAGCACAACGCTGCAGGAAGTCTGGTTTCAACTGCAGGTTGTCAACATCACCCACAAGAGGTGAACACACGCATCGTTGTCATTTGAGTTCGAATCGGAGGGCAGTTCGCACAGTGAACTCTGCCATTCAACGTCTTGTTGTAATTTTTGTTTGTTCTGTGCCCAGTGAAAGCAAATAGAGTTTTTTTTTTGAACTCTTTCGTAGTTGCTTGTATCCTTTTCTTTCTTTCCCCCTTTTTTGTCTCTTCTTTTCTTTGAACACGCCATCCATTTCAAAGGTACTCCATTTTCTTTCTTTTAGGTTTGCTGTTAGACGTAGCGGAGGCGGAAAGTAGACGCAATTTTTTCCTGCCCCTACGCTCATCTCACCTATCCCGTCTCGCTGTCATATTCTCCTTATTGCTTGTTTCTTCCTTTCTTTCCTTCTCCCCCCTCCTTGTGTGCCACGTGGTGCGTCGTCTAGCTCATCGCGCTTGACTCTCGCTGCCCTACTTGGTTTGACACTGTGCTTCACCTCGCCCATCACTTGCTTTTTTAAATTCCGTTAAGCGCATATATATTTTTTATTTGTGCCTGAACGTTACTCTTCTTTCATCTTTTATTTGTGAGCGCCTTCCTTGTTTTTGTTTTCAGTCTTTTTTCGCTTAAACTGTGCCAACAACAAGTTTCCTTTTTTTTTTTGGTGACGCGAGGACCAACACCACGCAGCTCAGTACGGAAGACGTCTGTCGACAGCAAAGCACACACAGACATCCAGGATACTTGCAGGGGAAGAGGAAGGGAGAGTTGACAGCGCGGAGGAGACATTGCTTACTCACTAGGGGAAATACACACACACACATCCATATTAGTCAGTACTTCACTGCCAACCAAGATCTACGCAGGCACACGCGAAACAAGGCAAACCCACGCATCCAAACAGCGCGTGTGAATGGACGCCTCGACACCGCCTCGAGGGCTCACCCCACCCTCGTCGCCCGCGTCGTTGCGACCGTCTCCGTCGGCCGTTCGGCGCACCGCGTCGACGGGAAACTTGGTGAGCCTCCGTCGTCGGGTGGTGGCGACCGTCGCCGAGGCCGAGGCGGAGCTGGCGGCCTCCAGAGACGCCCCGCGCGTGTCCTTGGATGCCTCGACCAGCACGACCCCACCGCTGACGCCGCGTGGGCTGGACCGTGCGGAGTCGAGCACAGGTCTGCACGCGCGCTCGCTGTCCGACCGCGGCTCGCTCGCCCGTGCGCGGCCGCCGCTGCCACGTGCAGTGTCGCTCGGCGCGGGTCTGAGCGAATGGCGGCGCGAGGCCAACGCGAACGCGCACACTCGGTCCGGCTCCTTTCACGACCGCTCGCAGAGCCTGGCCAGCATCGTCGATGCTCCCTCCGTCTTTTCCTTTCACTCGGGCCCCAACAGCACTCAACTCAATCGCGGCACGAGCACGACTGGTAACGCGAACTTTGCACTGCCTGAGCACCGCACATTCACCTCCGGACAGAGCACACGGCCCATCTTTCAGAATCTGTGGGGCCACGAGGGGCGGTTTCTGAAGCACGTCTTTACGGCGGCCACCCCCACCAAAGCCAAAAGCAACGGCTCCTCTGCGCAGACCTCACCGTCCACCGTTGCCCTCAGCGCGCTGGGCCCGGCGTCTGCGCTGGAGAAGCCACGACTGCCCCCCGCCAAGGGCGACACGGGGAGCGTGGGCAACAACAACACGTCGGTGACAGATGACGCCGACCCCTCCTCCTCCGCGGCGCTCACGGCGGCGGCCCTTGCCCGACACGGTCGCGCGCACCACTTGCTGACGCTTTTCGCCACGGAGGAGGTGCTGCCGCAGCTGCGTGCGAGCGAGGCCCAGCTGCCGCGTCTCCTCGCGACCGCCGAGCAGTCCGGCGGGGTGCCGAGCGTGCGGCACCGTGGCAGTCTGAGCGTCGGCTCCGCGTCTGGCAGGGAGCGGTTTGGTGACTCGATGGCGTCCATAGGCGGTGTCGAGGTGGTGGGGAGCGAGGAGATGTTTTCGCTGGCGCACTCGTTGAGCTCGACGCCGTCGTGCGCAGCGAGAAAGCGCCACGACGGCGACGGTAAGGGTGGCGGTGGGAGCGGTGGGGGCGATGACGACAGCGATGGCGAAGGTGGGATGCGTGGCAGTGACTCAGACGCGTCCTTTCTGTACGCCCCTGCGAACTTCACCGGGTTCCGCTCGCGCAACCTCAACGCGCTGCACGCCAACGCCTGGGACCGGCGGCTCTTCTTGCCCACCACGAGCTGGTGCCTGACGCGCTTCTTCTCGCTCTTCGCCTCGCCGCGCTTTTGGGAGAAGCTGGACTGGACAGTGCGCGGATCCATCTTCACCATTCTGCCCACCATGGTCCTGTGTCTGGAGCCGACGACGAGTCACATCTTTCCCTTGCCGACCTCCGTCGTCAGCTACGCCTTCTGGTTCTCGCAGCCGACCTTCGGCGCTGGCCTGCGCGAGCTGTACGTGGTCATCAAGGGCTTCTCAGTGAGCCTCGTCGTGTTCTGCATCTTTCTCGCCATTCGCCCGGGCCCGGTCTGGCTGAGTCTCCTTCTCATGTTCATCTTTGTTCTGCTGATTTCGTTCTTTGCCGAGCAAACAAAGCGCACCAGCGCCTGGTGCCTCTGCTCCCTGACCATGCAGTACACCCGCACACCCGCCACCACCACGTTCAAGTTCATTGGCGACTACTACGTGACGCTGCTGATTGGCATCGGCTTTGGTCTCGCCTCCTTCATTGTGCCCTACATTCGCTGGTCCAGCGTCAACGCCGAGCACTACCTCGCCGTGGTGGCCGACAGCATCAGTCTTTCTTCACGCGGCATGTGCGCGTGCCTGTGGACGCCGACGCCGATCATTCGTCAGCTGCACTTGGCGCGACTGCGGCAGCTGAGGGCGACAACGGAGAAGAGCTTCGCCAAGATGAAGACGGCCATCTCGGAGATGGGCTACGAGCCGCACCGTGGCGCCTACACGGCCCTGATCAAGACCCGCTCAGCCTTCTTTACGCAGATCTTCTACCTTCAGCGGTCGGTGATTCAGATGCTGGAGGAGGTCGGCCTTCACCCAGCCTGCCTGGACACCCCTCTGTGTCGCGCTTTCGCCATCCTGCTCGGGCCAGCGCTAGTCTGCTACGGCGCTGCGCTCGACGACGTGCTCGTGGCGATTGGCCGCGTCGATGAACCCGTCTCGGGCGAGGCTCTCGAGGCCTTCCGAACGGCGCTCAAGACCTTCGAGGACGCCATCACCGCCGCCCGCGAGACCGTCGTGCTCAACAACCCGGACTACCAGACGGACGAATCGGACATTCTCGTCGGGTTCTATCTCTTCCATTTGATGGAGATGGGCCGGCTGACGGCGGATTTCAAGGAAAGTGCGGCACCGCCGAACAACCTGATGTACCTGCTGCGCCTCCCGGAGCGCGACATGCTCAGCGTGGTGAATGCCTGCCGTGCGCTGGCCTTCTCGCTCTGGCAGCGCCACACCATCACGCGGCGTCTCAAGGAGTCCATCAAGCTCGCGCTGTGTCTTTTCATTGCCGGCATCTTCCAAGTGTACGCGATGGACAATGAAGGCACCAGTCCGATTGGCGGCGTCGACATCATCGCCTGGGTCTATCGCGACACGGGCGGCGAGAGCTTCACCTACTCCACGCACCGCCTGCTCGGCACCGTGCTCGGCTCGCTGACGGGCTTGCTGGGCGTGCAGATTGCAGGCACGCGCCGGGCAGTGCTGTACGTGCTGGAGCTCATTCTGTGCTTCATTGGCACGTACATCATGGCCTCCCCAGGCTGGGCGGCCCTCGGCAGCGCCATGACGATGAGCGTGGTGTCCATGACGATGCAGTTCCGGAACTCGAGCGCAGCGATGGTCCGCATCCAGCAGAACTGCTTCGCCATTCTCATCTACTTTATTCTCTCCTCCTTCATCTGGCCTGTCAAGGCGCGCAACAAGATGAAGCTCGGACTGGACCTCAGCCTGCGCTCCTTTCGCGAGGTGGTCTGGCGGCTGTTCCGCAACCTCGATCTGCCCGAGAGCGAGGCCGACGTGGCGGCCGATGCCTCGCTGCTGCTCACGCAAATGCAGAAGCGCATCTCTGTGCAGGAATCCAACCTGGCCGGCGCCACGGGTGAGCCGACCTTTGACTCGGCCGAGTTCCCGGCGACGGAGTGGCGGACGATTATTCTTGACCAGCGCCACCTAATGCTGTCCCTGCTCTCTATGCGCTTCGCCTACCACACCTTCATGTCCAGCACGGTCGACGGCGCGCTTTCGGTGCACTGGCGCGTGCTGCATCGCATGCAAGGCCCCGCGGCGGAGTTCAGCGAGCTCGTCTTTGCCGCGTGCGATATTTACCTCCTCGCCCTGTGCCGCGCGACGCTGCTGCCGACCGCGCACCTGACGCGCATCCGCGAGGCCCTGAACAGCTGCTACGAAGACATGCTCCGCGCCTACCTCACCACCATTCACCAAGTCCTTCGCGGTGACTTTGACGACATTCGCCTGGCGCCTGACGAGACAGACGGCGACGACAAGGACAAGGACAAGGACAAGGGTGAGCGAGGCAGCGGTGCGGAGGATGGGGATAGGACCGGAGCTCCGCGGCCCATCCCGGGACCAGCGCGGCCGCCGACGAACGGCTCCTTCACCGACTTCAACCTCAGCATGCAGGAGGTGAATGTGCTGCGGCAGCTGCTGCGACTGCACGCGCAAGACCCCTCGCAGACCACCACCATGCCCGCCAGCACGGTGACCATCGCTGGCGCGACCACGACCACGACCACGACCACGACCAACAACAACAACAACAACAACATCGCCCCCACGCAGCCACCGACGCGCATCAATAGCGCCCTCAACACGGGCCCTCAGACAGTCAACAACACCTTCGCCGGGCCTCCGCTCACCAGCGTCAACAACAGCTTCTTCCCGGGGGCGTTCTCCCTGGACGGCGGCGGCGGTGGCGTGGACCTTCACGGACGGCCGCGCTCGCTGCAGCGCGTACACGGTCTTCTCAATCGGAGCTTTCTCGCGCGCCACGTCGGCGGTGAGGCCGAGATGGTGACGAACAGTGCCCCCTTTTCCCCGATTACCGGTGGTGGTGGTGGGGGTGGTGGGTCTCCGCCGACCAACACGCTGCCATCTCCGAGTTTTGCCGTGACGCGGCCAGACCCCTCGGGCCCCGCCTTTACGCTCAACAGCTCCATCCTGCTGCCACGTGGCTCGTACGTGCCGCGTCCGCCCAGTCCGTTGCACGCGCGCCGCCCTCCCGCCGCCGCCGATCAAGGCAGCCTCGTCTCCAACATGGAGGACGTCTTCACCAGCCTGCCCGGCAGTCCGGACACGGTCGACGCGCCGATTGTTGCGCCAGACAGATCGTCGGAAGCGGCAGCGACACCGCCGGTGAAGCGACTGAGCCGCCTACTCAGCCGTCTGCGGTCGGGCGGTCCTGGCAGCCACGCGGCCCGTCATCGCGACACCACCGCAGCGACTGCGCACGCCGCCGATGACGCTGCCGATGCGCCGGCCTTTTCACCCGCGTCCGCCTTGTCGTCCCCACCCGCCCCCTCACCGCTCGACGACGACGACGACGACGCCCCGGCCAGCAGCCGCCACCGCTCCACCTCTCCTCCCACCCCACACAACTTCACATTTGTGGGCCACAGCGGTCTCCGCAGTGGTGGCGGCGGCGTCGGCGGCCTCAACGCCTCCTTCATTCCCAGTCGAGCGCTCGCTGCCGCTGTGGTGACGGAGGCCGGACACGACCCGCTCGAGCTCATTGCGTCGACACGTCCGCGTGGACGGCGCGCACCGGCGGCAGGATCTGGTGGCGGCGGCGGGGCTGGTGCCGTGCCTTCGCGCAGTTTGGACACCACCACCGCCACCGTCGATCTCTTCGACCTCACGCGCGGCCGTCGAGCTGTCGGTGGTGCTGGTGGTGCTGGTGGTGAGGACCGGCCACAGACGGCCGTGGCACCGCACACGCCACACGCGGGTGAGCCTCGTCTGACGGGCGTCACCGACAACAAGAACAACAGCGATGAGAACGATCATGGCGTCCCAGACGACGCACACAGCGCTCCGCCGACGCGCGTGGCGGTGGCCGCGACGAACCACAGGGTCGCGCCTCCGCCGCCTTCCTCCTCGTCGTCACCCCCTCCTGCTCCGCCCGCGCTCACTGCTGTGTCGCTGACGCTACCGCACTCGCCCACACAAGTGCCGTCCACCTTGCTGGTGCCGCTGGTGCCCAACGCGCAATTTCACTCGGAGGTCGCGGAGTCATCGGAATGTGCGGCGAGTCCGACACCGGCACGACCGTCGTGTGCAGGAGCGGGTCCACGCACAAACGAAGGGGAGGCGGGCAGGGCGTACAGCACGACACCGGCGGTGGATGAGGCGACTAGGAATGATGAGGCTGATGTGTGTGGTGGCGACGACGACGACGACGACGACAACGACGCCGACGCCCTGCCGCCAGCGGTGTTGTCTAGCCGGGACATCCACAGTCTGGAGTCCTTTCTCTACGGCATCAACTCTGTGCTGAAGCAGCTTGACCAGTTCGAGCAGCATTTGCTTGAGGTGGTGCATGCGAACGAGATGGCGAAAAAACTGTAGCGACACGCACAGACACACACACACACACACACACACACACACACACACACACACACACACACACACAGACAGTCAGTGTGATTGCGAAACAGCGCAGTTTGTTTCCCTTTTTGCTGTCCTTTTTTTCTTCTTCTTGCTGTTCTTCTCTCACACAGTCTTCTTGAAAGACCCAAGAGAGCCCATGCCAGGAAAGCACACGAACCAAACGTGAACGAATAACGGACGAATGGGACGACCATCACGGCCTCTGATGCGGCATGGAATCCGACGCTTGGCCAGTTGTGATCCGTGATCCGGCCATGTCTCCCCGCTTAATTTCCACCAAATCGTGCGAGGCGCATGCGAACAGCGCGTACGTCTTCCTCCCCCCTCCCCTCATTTGCTAGCTCTGTCTGCGTTGCACACAACTATTCTCACTATCCTTCTCCTTCCCTCTTTTCTTCTCGCCTTTTTTTTCTTCTTCCCCTTGCACTGGCGCAACGAAACATAGCAACCGCTACATCCACCTTTAAGCTACCGTTTTTCATCTCACTCTCACAACCCCCCTCCCTCGCCCCCCAGCAACCATGTCTGCCTGCCTGACCCTTGTGTCCAACTGCAACTCCTGCAGCGTCACCACTCCCACGGACTGCGCCACCTGCAACACTGGCTACGGCCTCACCAACTTTGGTGTCTGCCAGCGCGGCTACGGCACTGTGTCTTCCGCGGCAACGTTCGAGCTGCTGATGATTACTCTGATGGTGATCGTGCTCACGATTATGTGCACGGTATTCTAATTCGACTGGCAGTAGAGAGTAGAGAGAAGAGGGAACCACACGTGCACATGTAGGGAACATGCGTCCTTGTCGTGTCCGTGTAGCCTGCGCGCCCCTTTGGGGGTTTCCTCTCGCTCCCACGCGGCCACACAGACACACCTCACACAGTGTTTGCGCGGATTAGAGTTGTTTTGTGTGTGAGAACACCACGACACAACGTGTAGCAATTAAAAAAAAAAACACACACATAAGTACTCCAGTTCAAATGAAAAGGAACGGCTGAGTCGCCATCATGCTGTCTGGAGTTTTTAATATACATTTGTGCACACGACATATGTCTTTGAGCGAGTGTGAAAACTTACTTAGTACCATGGACACAGAAATTTTTGATTGTGCACACCCAGGGAGCTGTCAAGAAAACAACAAAACTAGAGTGCATCAATCACGGTATACTCCTGGTTTCTGTGTGATCGCTCACTCTGTTTTTTTCTTTTCCCTTTTTCTTTCACCCTTCCTTTTTTTCATGCTTCTTTTCAGCATGCTTTTTCTCCGACTTTCTCGTCATGTGCACAGACAAACTGAACATGCTTCTGCTTGCGCGAAAGCTTTGATTCATTTACTTTATATGCATAGTGTTCTTTTCCCCTTGTCGAGGATTCAAGCCGATCTCACCCGCCGTTGTTTGTTCGCTCCTTTTTTCTTTTTTTTTCTCTCTCGATAGTTTTCACACGAGCGAAAACACCTCCCAGTAGAAAGCAACGAGTGATCGGCAAAAAAAAAAAACATTCAGCCCAAGTAGAGCGGCGGGCTGCCTCGTACGGTGCTGAGAGACAGCCATGGAGCAGACGATAAAGATTTTCCTCCTTTATTTTGTGCAAAACATCACTTTGAAAGTTGACATACAGAAAAAAAAAAAGAAGAAGAAGCAAAACGAACGGACATACAGACGCAAAAAAGAAAGTGGCGCGGGGAGCACAAACACACACACACACACACACACACACGCGCACACACACAACTCGCTGTGCGCGTCATTGCCATCCAACAAAGTGTGAAGGCGAAGCTTTGGGGACAGCAGCAGGATCGTCTCTCTCGAGAGCCCTCACACGCACACACACGAGTACTTCTCCCCTGGCGTGGCCCAGCGTGCGCATGCTTGTGTGTCGACTTAGGCGCGTCCCACCCCCTCTTGCTCGATCTTCTTCCTCCCCTCCTCCCCCTTCTGTCAACACGCTCTACCCGCCTCTCCTCCCTGGTCTTGCCCCTTCCTTCCTCGACTTCCCAAGACTATCGCAGCTTCCCACAGCCCTCCCGTCCTCCCGCCCTTCGCCACTTTCCCCACGCGCCCACGAGCGATCTCCAAGAGCACACCCGTCAACTTGTTTGATTCTCCACAAAAAGATGAACACCACGGCACCGTCGCCCACACCCGGCCCGAGCACCGTTTGCGTGGTCGCCTCCGGCGGTATTTGCTCGGCTTGCCTCGCCTCCAACGAAAACTTGTGCACCGCGTGCGTGTTGGGCTACAAGGTGACGAACTATCAGTGCATGCGCGAGTCTGCGTCTGCGGCGCCCATCGTCGTCACCACCTTCTACGCGTTCATCGCCGTCATTGCCGCACTTATCGTCGCCTTCATGCGGTGAGACACGCGCGGATGCGGTGTTGATCATGCCTCCCTCCCCCTCCCGTTTTTCTTTCCTTTTCTCCTGAACGCTGTTGTGGAGAAATGAGGCCCCCGAGGTGTGTATTCTTTTGCTCTCTCGAATGACGCCACCTGGAGTCTGGTCACGGTTGCCACCGGCTCCTAAAATTTCTTTTCAACCACATATAGTCCCTTTTTTCTCTGTCTTTTTTTAAAATTCTTCTCTTCCTTTGTCAGTCGACATTGGGGAGTCATTCATCGTTAGTCAACTGCGCGGTTCTCTAGGAAAGCAATCCAACACGTCACATGAATGGGCTCACACGACGAAAAAACGAAGAAGAAAAGAGGAGACACTCGCACTTGCACACACACACACTTATGCCCATTCAAGCACGTGTGTATAAGCGAATCGTTCAGCAAAGACAACAACCCTCGCTGAAATGGTGGCCTGACATACTTCCTTTTTTTTTCGTTTAGCGACGGTGTTTAAGCAAACCACAACAACAAGAACGAAGCGCAACAAAAGAGCAACTAGAGCAGCTGCTTCTTGTGTAGTTCACAAACTTGATTGACGTTCTCTTGTGAACTGTTGTTTTGAAAGTTTTTTTTTTGCATTTCTGGGCTGTACTCGTACCCCACATCCAGTGTTGATTCTTTCTTTTTTTCTTTTTTTTTTTTCGTTTTCCTCTTTTTCTGTCGCTAGCTCGTTGTGCAAATACACCACTTTTACCGTCCAGGAATGCAAACATACCCCGCAGGACCAATAGCTCCCTTGAACCATTTTGGTGGATTTTTTCTTGTTCACCTGTTGGTTCGTCCTCGTTTGTTGTTGTTTGAACTGTTGATTTTTTTTTTTCGATGCACACAGACAAAGTTTTCCCTCCCCTCGGCTCTCAGCCTGCGTTTCGCTTGTAAACTGCGGTTCGTTCTGGAGAGGGATTATTCCCGTCACATGCATCACACTTTGTGAAAATAATACGCAACAAGCAAACTAAAGTGCACACGCATTTATTCTCTCTTTTTTTAAACGACAGCGCACGCAGTTCGACAGGATACTGCCATTTGCCATGTGCTTACAAAACAAAACAAAATGGATGTGAAGACTGTCATCCTTATTCAAATGAATCGTGCGAGCAAACAAATCAAATAATTCACACATGTAAAGAAGCCACCTACAAAGGTGCAGCGCGAGAAGGTTGCACTTTGAAGACGAAGATGAAGACGGTACGGAAAAAAAAGGGCCCACCTAAAGCGTCCGCGTTTTTTGTCCCCCCCCCGTCCCCTCCTTGTCAAGCCGCGAGACATGGCAGAACAGCAAACCATGCGTGCATGGTGGAACGCGCCGCATCCGTTGTACCAACCCAGCCTTTCTTTTTTCCCCTCAACCACATTCTCGTCTATTCGCAAACTCTTTACCCTCTTTTATTATTTTTTCTTCCCCTTTCCTCATTTCCTCCTGTTTTACCTCCATACCCGCCAAACTATAGCGTCAACTGTATCTCTTTGCAGATTCAATCAGCGACATAAACAGTTTAACAAGAGCCCCTTCTCTGTCCTTCGCGTACTCGCCCTCAACCCCCTCCCCCTCAACAGTAAGCGAACGTAACAATGACGACCAAGGAGCCCGTGGTATCCTCTACTGTGGCGCCAACCACCTGCCTCCAGCTCTCTGGTCAGTGGTGCACCCAGTGCTCTGCGGCTAACCCCATTGTGTGCACCGCCTGCGTGTCGACTCACCGTCTTCAGGCTGGCTCGTGCGTGCCCAAGGTCGGCTCCGCAGCGATGCACGCCACGCAGATGTTGTATCTGGCATTCATTGTGATTCTCGCCACGGTGCTGATGGTTTTCCGTTAGTGCCGTTAGTGCCGTTTTTCTTTTTTTTTCACGAGAAGGAAAGTAGAGGAAAAAAGCAAACACCAAGGCTGTCTTGCGTGCGTGCGATTGCCTGTTCTTTTTCCCCCTTCACTTGACCTCTTTTCTTTTCCTGACGTTTATTTATTTATTTTTGCATCACGTGGCTCTGTTTCTCATCTCTCTCGACAATTGACTAAACTTCTTCGATGCCTCATCGTTGATCTCTGCGTGAGCTCCAACGGTGGGGAGGGAATGAGCACAGCGTAAGTATATGTGCCCCCTCCGCGGTAAGACCCTGTTTTTTTCTTCTCATGTGCATTGCCCCCTTCATCCTTCTGCGTCTTTTTACCGTCTTACGTGGATGTGTGTACCCTGTATGTGTCTGTGTGTGTGGATAGGCCCAACAAAGGTTGATTCCCCACACATTTGTGTCGCCATCCAAACCATCTTCTTTCTTTTTTTCGTCACTGTCTGTGCCCTCTTGTTCCCCACCCCCCCTTTTCAAACGACGACGGTGATGCTACTGCTGATGTGTACATCAAGAAATAACAGCAACATTCTTTTTCGTTTTCTTATGTGTGACTTCTCCATTCGATTTATGTCCCAACAAGCAAATAAATTCAGAACCCCTGGTCAAGCAACCATTGAACGAACAAGACAGCACAACACCAACAAAACTGCATGATACGGCACATAAGGCTTCACTTGCCAGCGCCAATTCGTGAAAAAAAAAGCACAAGGCGGTTTTTGTGTCCTTTCCCGTTCGTGTCGTTTTTCTGTCGCCAAGCGCTCGCCTGCGCGACATCCTGGTGCAACATACACAGCGACACACGAATGGGGGAACACACACGCACACACGCACCGAAGCATAGAGCGTGCTTTTTTGTTTGTTTTGAATGTCCAGAGCACACATATCACGACTTTGTGTGAACGCGACGGCGACAAGGGGGACGGTCTCTTCTCGCACGCTTCACTTTTTGCTCTCTTCCTCACTTTCACTCCTGCCTATTTTTGCCTCCTTTACCTTCGTCTTTTCTTACTGGGAACTTGTTGACGTGACAGCCCTTCACGCTTTCCCCTCTCACATCTCAAGCCTTTTTTTTTCTCCCTCATCCCACACGCTTTCATAGCCCCTCCGGATCACTCGCTTAAAAAAAAAAGAAAGAAAATGTCCGGCTGCCTTGACACGACTGTTGGTGCCTGCCTCCAGTGCGCTGCCACCAACACTTCTCACTGCACCAAGTGCGGCACGGCCTACAACCTGGTCGACGGCACCTGCGTGGCGCGCCCCATCAACACAGGTACGACGACCGGCAGCATCGCCATGGTGCAGGCGACGTACGTCGCTCTGGCCGCTATTGTCATGATCGTGATGGCGGTGTTGCAGCGCTGAGTGCGTGGGTGAAGTGAGTAGACACGCACCACGTGCACACGCCAGTGCCAGAGTGAGCAGCACACAGCAGGCGCGAGCACAAAAACAAAACAGAAACACAAAACGAGCAAATAGATATGCCGACAAGAAAAAAAAACTTGAACAATCCCCATCAACCCACAAGGACTTCGGCGTGAAAAGCCCCCGGTTCATGGACAGACGAACACTAGAGAAAGAAAAATCGAGAGAGCATGTGATATGCGGGGTCTCGGTCTAATCACCTACAAAGCAAAACAACTGAGAAAGGACGGCACAGGCGCCAGTACAGCGCCCATCAGGTCATTTCCCCCTCCACATGTCTTTGTTGTTGTTTTCTCTGGTGCTCTTCGTGCATTGTTCTTGCTTTTCTTGTTGCGTTTATTTCGTGCACATACGTATATATATGTATACATGTATGTTCACGTTTTGTGGCAGTGTTCGTTTGCTAAAGACTGACCTACTCTTTTCTACACGCATATGAAGATGAACTTTGATGAGTAGAGAACATAAAAATAAAAAAAGGAAGTCTGTCACTTGACATGTGAATGCAGCGTGCATTCTTTTTAACACCTCTATCTCCATCTTCCTCTTTTTTTTTCTGTTTACACATATGCGCAGTTTACTTTTGCCGTTCGACATTGTGTGAAGCTGTTCTTACGAAACCGTGACACCATGTGCACAGATACCGTGTCACAAGACGCATGACAATCGAGAAAAGACTGGGTACGGGGAAGCTGTAGAAAGTAAGAACAAGGGAAGGGAGCAGCGAATTCACTGCACGAAAAACTCAAGGACACCACCAATGACCTCGGGCGATTCTCCCCCTACTTTTTTTTTCTCCTGTCCTCTGCCCTCTTCGATTTTTTTTTTGTGATTCTTTCATGGTCACACTACATAGTTCGCGGCTTTTTTCTTTTTTTCTTCTTTTTTTCTTCTTTCTTTCTTTCTTTCTTTCTCCCTCTTCTTTGATTGCATCCTTGCCTTGCCAGCCCTCGACGCTATTTTATTCTCGGTGGGTCACACACGTGCGTGTACGACATGTGAACTTTCGTCACCACGCTCCCTGAGGAAGGCTCCTTTGCCCCACTGTGCATTTCAAACAAACAAAGAAGCAAATACATTTACTACTCGAAAAAAAAAAGAAAAAAAATACATACACACACACACACACAGAGTGCAGACCGCGACTTCTTCTCTGTGAACACAAATAAGGCTTGGACGACACGCGCATGCACAGCACCGCACACAGCCTCGCATCCGACGTCACTGTGCGATTCCTCCCCTTGTCTCTCGCGCTGGTCGTGGTGGCCCTTGTGCACGTGTGTCATGCCAACGCCAACGCCGACGCCGACATGCCCCCCCCCCCCCCCATGCAAATGGGGGGATGTGGGGGCTCGAGCCTGTATGTACACCTGTTTCTTGCCCTTGTCGGTTTTTTTTTCCGTTGCCCACCATCCCTCTTCACGGGGCCGCAGGGGGCAGCACCAACATACCCGGCCAGGGGGTGGTCGGGTACTTTGACCTCCTCGGCTCGACGATTGACGACTTGTGTCTCTCGTTTTTCTTTTCTTCATCTTCTATCATCCTCTCCGTTCTGTCTCTCTCTCTCTCTCCCATTCTTGTTCTTGTTCTTGTTCTCATCAACTTCCAATGCACTCGCACTCCTATTTTCTTTTTTTCTTCTCCCCACAGCCCCCCTCTCTCCTAACACCTGCCAAGCTCTCTCTCTCTCCCTCTCCCCCACCAACCATGAGCAACGCCACCGAGGCCCCTGCGGACTGCTACACCACCGTCGGCACCATTTGCGTGCTGTGCCGCTCCGACAACCAGGCCCTCTGCGCTCAGTGCGCGACCAACTACAGGCCCAACAACGCAGGCACACTCTGTGTCACTGTCCCGAGCCGCTCGGTCGCTGCTCTGCAGAACCTGTACGTGTGCATGATGGCTCTCGTCGTCATTGTTGTGGCGCTGTTTGTGCGCTAGCGAGTAGAAAGAGACATATCGACAGTGAGGCTAAGAACACCACCTACACAACAGACCTAACACAGATGTGTCTGCCGTTGTGGGATCGTTCACTCTTCCACCCTCTCCCTCTTTTTGTTCATTCCCCCGTCTCTTTTCTTTTCTTTTTTTTTCTCTTTGTGTCTCTCTCCTGTTTTGTTTCTTCTGTGTATGCGCCTGTGTGGGAGTGAATGGGCATCATGTGCGCACTTTTTTCTTCTTTTTTTTCTTCTTCCATAGTGGTCCTTTTGGACCGTCCCTAGCTCCATCACGGCCACAACAGCCATCACAGTGAAAAAAAAAAGACCACTACACACACAGACATGATTGGAGATTTTTTTTCGACCATCCGAAAATAACAACAACTGCAGCTCGTCAGGGTTGATAATGGAAAAATGAGAACACCTAGTAAATTGATGCGTTCACTGCAGACGAAGTCCTTCTCCTGTGCAAAGATGACACAGAAGCACCGTCATGTCTTTTTTCCTCTTTTCGGTGTCCACTTCTTTTTATTTATCCCTGTGCATACACGATTCATTTTCTTTCTTTGTGAAATGACATGTGGCGCTCACTTTTACTTTCATTTTTTTCTTCTAGATCCCATGCGCGTGTAAGGCGGATGACGAAGCAAAGAAAAAAAAAAGGAAAATAGAATGTAGTCGTCGCGTTCATTGCTCACCCAAATTGTCCCTTCGATGCGAGGGCAAAAAGAAAAAGAAGAAACCAACAACAACAACAACAACACACACACACACACAAGAGAACGCTCATCGTCTTCACTGGTCTCGTTCTCGGCGTTGCCGCGCCTTGATAGTGGCGTTGCATGTGTGTGTGTTTGTGTGTGTGTGATGGGTGCCGTTACCTCCATGAGAAAAGGCTCGCTGTCGGCTTGTGTGAGGCACACAAACACACACCATTGGTCACAAACGAGGTCGGACAGGTGAGCACCGCCTACATGTCTTCACGGTCTGCGACACGGTTGCGTCACTGTGCGATTCATTACTCAACTTTTAACCATTCCACTCTCCTCCTTTTCCCTCACCGTGCAAACAACAACAACAACAACAACAACAACAACAACATCTGTCGCGATCACCGTTGCCTTTCAATTTTTGTTGTTATTGCCAGCACACTCATCTTAACACAACCAAAGGACTAAACAGCACCCTTCCTCTCTTTCGCTCTCCTTTTTCTTGTCGTGAAGCAACTAGGCAATCCGTCTACACACACAACAACAACAAGCAACAAACAACAACAAAGAAGAATGCAGCACTTCTACCGTATTCTTGCCATCGTTGCCGTGCTGGCGCTCTGCGCCTCCAGCGCCCTTGCGGTGACATCTGACCCTGGCAACAGCACGGGCAACAGCACTGGTATCCTCATGCGCTTCCCCTACTGCACGACGAGCGCTCTCTGCACGTTCTGCTGGCAGAAGCAGCCGACCGTGTGCTACCAGTGCATGGAAGGCACATTCCTCCAGGGCAACGACTGCAGCCAGACGCCCCCGTACACGCCGTCCTCTGGTGCTCTTGGCTACCAGGTTCTTCTGGTCGTGTACGCGCTGGTCGCCGTCGTCCTCGCCGCTTCTTTTGCCTCATAGTTCTCTCCATGACACGCGATGTTGAGGAAAGTAAACAAGAGAAGATGCGGTCCTGGTCGCGACCCCTCCTCGCGGCCCCTCTTCGCCCGTGCCGTTTTGTTGTCTTTTTCACTCGCCGCCTCTCTTTTCCTTTTTTGTTTCCTCCATCGTTCGCTGTCACGGCTGTGTGTGCGTGTGTGGTGATGCTGTGGCAGAGGCGGGGAGCAAAAGACAGAGAGAGGTTTGTGAGAAAGAGTACCGCCTAGACAACGAGCAGTGTGCGTCTGTGCGTACGCGCGAGGGGGAAGCCTGGCAAACGGAAGAAGCATGCGTAAATCAGGAAGGTCTGAGCGAGCAAGCAGACGCACGAGAGGAAGAGGAAAACGAGAAAAAAACAATAAAATGCACAACTCAAACACCAATCACGTATGACGGCGCTTTCAGAAAAGAACGAAAATGAGTTGTGCTCTGACTCGCACCCCCACCCCCTCATGTGTTTGGTCGTGATTGACAGTACTTTTTTTTTTCTCACTTCCCCCACATCCCCCGGCCTCATCTTTCCGAAGCCACACCTTGGTCGCTCTCTGCCGACGATGAGAAGTGCCCCAATACATGACTTCCTTTTTCCCCTTTTTCCTTGTTTTTTTGGCTTTTCTTTTTTTCCTCACTCGAACATGTGCATTTTGTTTTCACTCTCTTTTTTGTTTTAAACGCTTTTGGACGTGTATCAAAAGTTGAATAAACTTCCTCTCCGATGTGCACACACATACAAAAAAAAAGGACATTACCCTATCAGGGGGAAAGTGCTTTACCTTCTTTGGCCCATTCAAACGCCATTGCAAAGACGATGAGGGAGAGAAGTCAAGACTGAACGAGTGTTGTTTATATATATTTTACACAATGGCTTTTTTTTGTGTTCACTTCCATGTGACCCGTCACTTGGACTAAATGCCATTGATTTTTTTTTTTTTTGGGTTTTGCGCAGCTTTGAAGAAATGATTCCACCCACCAGCTCGCCAGCGACTGGCGGAAGCTTGTCTCCTTCCCCGTTTTCCTCTGTTGCGTTTCTGCACCACTAGACCAATTGTGCACACATTTCAACCCCTAGTGGAACATGGCGCACAAAGAGAGTGGTCTACAAAAAAAGAGCGAGCACACACACTGTGACCACGTCAACAAGAACTAACACGAATAAAGATGAATCACTTCTCAAAGCTTTGCCGCAACTCGAACAAATGCACAAATGCACACACACAAAAAAAAAACAAATCAACCATCACCACCACAACAACAAAGAAAAAGGAAACTGACTCGCGGATAGGCACGAGGCAGGCACACATTGATTCCAGGGCCCACTGGGAGCTCACACGTCAAACGACTCGGCAGAACGCTGCGGTGACTCATTTGCTCCGAGTCTTCGGTTGCTTTTGGTTCTGCTGGCGCACAACTCGCCGTCACTCCTTGTCGTTGACGCTCTCTCCTTTCTCTTTTTTTTTTCTCTCTCTCTCTCCCCCCGCGCTTATGCACCGTGAGTGGTGTGGCGGGCGTCGGACTTGTTCAACCAATCGCGTCCACACCTCTTTCAACTCCACCTCATGACTCACTACCCTCGCCACACTCTCACACTGTTTTCCACTAGAGAAGAAGATCGAAGTTGAACGAGATCAAGACAGACACTTAACAGAACCACCTCCAGACAACACACACGCACACACAGCTTAGCCACGTGTGGACGCCTCGGTTGTGCTACCGCTTTTTTTTTGTCAACAAGTAGTTTCATTGTATCGGACTCCCCAATTTGTCAGCTCGTGTAGCGTGGTGAACGCAAGACACACACTCTCTCCCTCTCTGCTGCGTAAGAACAATCGGTACGAGCAGAAAAGAAAAAAAGAAAAGAAGAGTTGGAAAAGAAGAAGACGTAGAGTGCAAGACACACATCTACAACTTCCCAGTTGACTTACTCACCCACCCACACACACACACACACCATGTTCGGTGAGCAAAACCCCTCCGCGGAGGTGGAGATGACACCCGCCGCCGGCAGCGCCGCCCTTCATGCCGGTGCCGCCCCCCCGCTGCCCAAGTCACAGGAGTATCGCCAGAGCGCCACGGCCATGGGCGACGGCGATGACGGCGAGCCGCGTGCCAAGACTGTCGAGGAGATCATTGAGAGCCTCGACGCCGACCAGGATGTCTCCGGCCCCAAGGGCGGCTGCTGCGCGCGCCTCTTCATCCCTGTCGTCACCTTAGCACTGGTCGTGCTGCTGCTCGTCTGGACCGTCATGTGGAGCGGCACCACAGCGGAGACGAAGGCCACACCGCGTGTGGCGCTCTTCATTATCGAAGGCTTCCGCGCTGATGTCTTCACGGAGCTGACCGAGTCAGGCCTGCACCTGCCGTACCTGAGCCAGATGCTGGCCAGCCGTCGCGGCGGAAGCTACGCGGCGTGCACGACACCGTCGGACAGCCACTGCGCGCAGGCGGTGCTCGTCGAGCGCGAGGACACCTCGCAGGTGTTTGTCTACTCGGGCAGCAGCATCGCCTCCATTCTCACGGGCGTCACGCCGGCGGTGCACAAGGTGCAGGACGAGACCCTGGCCGCCTACGAGAACTTTGCGCGCACCTCGCAGACCTACCCGAGCCTCGCCAAGCGCGTCACGGACGCGGGCGGCAAGGTGCTGGCGATGGGCAACGCGCACCTGCTCAATGCACCTCGCAACGACCGCTGCACACAGCCCGGTGTGCTGGACATGGAGTGCCGCGGCACCACCAGCTCCACCACGCTTGACTGCGGCACGACGAGCAGCTGCAACCTCCGCGTGCGCCGGCTGACGGCCACGACCAGCCCGACCTCCTACAGCGACGGCGAGGCAGAGGCCCTGTTTGGCCAGGCCCTGCGCGAGGTGTTTGGCCGCCTCGCCTTCACGAGCCCGAGCCAGGAAACCGCGCACACCGATGCCACGGCCGACGCCTTCGACGACAGCCTCCTCATCTTCCAGTTCGACGCCCTCGAGGTGCGCGCGGACAGCGCGAGCCTGCCGGCGTTCACCTACAGTGGCAGCTCCGCCGCGTACGTTGCACAGGCGTACCTGATTGACTCCATGATTGGCCAGGTGCTCACGTACCTGGCGGACCGTGCCAAGTCGCAGAAGGAGAACTGGCTGGTCATTGGCACCTCCGATCACGGCGGCGCAGGGAAGCAGTTCAACGTGCCCGGCCACGGCAGCACCGAGGAGATGCTGGTGGTGCCCTTCTTTGTGGGGAGCTACACAAGCGACCGCAAGGGCTACGTGCACCTCGCGCCGATGGACACGACTGTGTCCGTGCTCGATGTCGTGCCGACCGCCCTGCGCTGGCTGAACATGGCGCCGTTCGATGACGCGACGCAGGCGGCCATTGACGGCACCAACACCACGTACAGCAGCGAGGTCGATGCCCAGATGGCGGCACGTGGTGTGTTCGAGGGCAAGGTGCGCGGCATCTGCAGCTCCGGCGTGCAACCTACCGACTGCGGCACAACCGCCTAAAACAGCCGAAACGCGTATTCGAAGAGAGTGATGAAGAGAGAAAGAGAGAGAGTAGAGAAACAAGAGGAAGGAGAGGCGTCCGAATGATTCCTTTTCTCTCCGTCTTTTCTCGGTCTCTTTTTTTTTTCGCTCCTTCGTTCTTTAGTCCCTGTTTTTCTTTCGATTGCCGTTTTTCCTTTTAGTTTTTTTTTCTTCTCCCCTGTCTGACCTGTTCTTTTTGTTGTTGTCGTTGTTGGCGTGTGACTTCATTCTGTCCCTTTCCCCTTCTTTTTTTTTCTCTTGGTGTTTGTTGCCATTTGCCTGTTTGAACCTGTGTGTGTGTCTTCTTGTATACAAGGTGTTTTATGTGCATCCCTGTGCGGCTACATATCTATCGAAACACTCCCCTGGCACAGTTTCGCTTTCTCTCTGTCCCTTTTGCCCGTTTCTTTTCTTCTTCTTTTTCTTTCTTCCCTTCTCTCTTCATGCGGACACACACACGGACGTTCTCGTGTCTCGTCAGGACGATGAGAGAACACTTGTGTGCGTCTGTGCGTCTGTGCGTCTGTGCGAGAAGGAGGGGAGAGTGAGTGAGAGAAAAAAAAAGCGGGAAGATGTCGGACATTCTGTGTTCCAAGCTCATTGTTGTCTGGCGCCTGCCATCCTTGTTCTTGACATCCAAGAGAAAAACAAACAAACAAACGTAGAAAAGCAAAATATCCAGGATTGCACATCTTTCTTGAGAGAGTGAGGACAACAGGAGCTATGCGGTATGCAGAGACACGCAATGTCAGCGAGCGAGCTCCGCATCTTTCAAGTTGAGAGAGAAGGATCAGGCCGCGTGCGTGCCAAGCGCCGGTGAGGAGGAAACAGCACCATGTTGCACTCTATTCCCGGTACCCCCCTCCTCTTATCTTCTCTCCTCTCTCCACGAACATCGTCTGACGTGTTCTGCATCTGGGAGTTCGCAGAGGTGCCCTCACGCGTTTCCGTGAGCAGACACTCTTCATCTATCTGCCCCCGTGTGGTATGTGTGTGTGTGTGTGTGTGTGTGTATGTGCGCGTATCATGCCCTTTACTTCCACTTCTCTCATCCGACTCTTCCATTTCATGGCGCCTCTTCTTGTTTCTCTTGTCTACCTCCATGGGTCAACAGCAAGAGCACCTGATACGTACACCTTGTTTTTTTTTTCTCAAGCGGCCGTGCATCTTGCCATCGCCGCGCCACTTCTCACTTCTTTTTTTTCCCTTCTTTCTTTCTCTCCCATCACTAGACGCTCATAGATAGCACAATTTCGAGAGAGGAGGCGAAGCATTTGAAACAAAAAGAAAAAACCCCGCGCACGCATACACACGAAAAGAACAGGAACAAAAAAAAAACAAAAAAAACATGACGACAGGACAAGCCGAGGTTCTCACGGTCGGCGCGGCGCTTGATCTCTCTGCGCAGCAGTGCGCCAGTCGGCACTTGGATGACACGGCCAGCTGGCTCAGCGAGCTCGCCCTCAGCGGCGACCCAGCCGTGCTCGAGGCGATTGCGCAGCACCTCTCATCACCCACCTCACTGCGCACCGCCCAGCTGCCCAGCTCGGCTCTCCGTCCGTCTGGAGAGAAGCTTGTGCAGGAGGCACGCGTCGTGGAGACGGACAGGGACGGCACAGAGGACAGTGAGAGCTGGTCGAGCCTCCTGCAGATGGATGCGCTGCTCATCCTGCCGCTGGAACACATGGCGCGCTTGTTGGCGTGGCAGTATCAGTCCAGCGCACCACCGTGTACGAGCACCACCGCTGCCGTCGAGCTGGCGCACGCGGCCACAGGTTTCGCACAGAGTGCAGTCCGACGCGTTCAGCACTGGCGCCGACTACACAGCTTAGCGCTCGTACTGCTTCGCAAGGGCGAATACCAGCGCTGCCACCATCTCCTCGCCAAAGCCATCCAGGAGGAGTCCACTCGACCGATCACGGACACGCGCACCGACGGTGCGGTGCCCACGCAGAAGACCACGGACACGACAGCCGCACCGGCGTCCAAGGGAGCCGCGCGCTCAGCCGCAGCAGCCGTGGATGAAGAGCAACACGCCGCTGCGGCGTCGTCGTCGCCGTCGCCTAATGGCGTGTCCGAGTCGACACCACAACCTCGGCCTGCCAGACGCGAGGAGGACGATGAGAACGACGAGGAGCGGCTCGGCTCTTCGCCGCGTGTGCCGTTTGCACACACGACGACGCCACCATGCTTGCAGTTTCTGTGTTTGTATGCCCTCTTCCTCGATGGCCAGCGTGCGACTATGGTGTCGACGGCGAGCACCTACCCGGGAGGGGGTCCTGGTGGGGCGGGCGCCACGCGCACCGCCCGGGCTCCGCGAGCGCTGAACCCGCACTTGCGCGTCCTGCGCGGCATGTTGCTCGAGGCCCTCGCCAACAGCCATCACCATCACCATCATCCTCATCCTCACAGTCGTGTGGAGACGACAACGGCATCGGCCCCGTCGTCTGCCGCTGAGACATCGGCCTCACCCGCAACACCAGGCGCCTTGACGACGCCGCTCTCCCGCACAGACGTGCGCACAGCCCAGTGGCTGATGGCGTGCATGCGACTCGACCACGCGAGCCGACCCAGCACGCCGTCACAGCCTGCCGCAGACGCGTCCCACGCCTCGCAGGAGGAAGCGAGTCGAGCACGGCCGCAGAGGGCATCGCGCACCTCCAGCGCACACACGACACGAGGCACTGCTTCTGCTTCCGCCGCTGCTGCTGGCGCGTGCTGCAGTGGTGCAGCGGACCCGTACTTGAACTGGCTCCTCGGCGTCATTCTGCGCGATCTCGGCATGAAGCAGGAAAGCGCGGCACATCTTCTTGCCAGTGTGCAGGCACATCCATTCTTGTGGTGTGCCTGGCAAGACCTGGCCACGCTCGTGAGCCGCGACGGCCAGCTCGAGGACATTGTGCAAGCGCTGATGCCGCCACCCCCTCCCGCAGCGGCGGCGGAGACGGAGCACACAGAGACGGAGGGCGTGTCGGTGCTGGCGCTCATGACGTCCATTTTTCTCGCGCACACACGCGCCACGCTCGGCGTCGCCCCGACGCCGGTGCCGCGCTTGGTCGACTTGTCAGCTCTACCGACGCCTCCGTCGACAAGGACGGCCGCCACCGGTGCCGCCGGCGCCACGACCACGCGCGAGCGCGTCGACGACGACGACGACGCATCTCTGCTCGGTCGGCGGACGCGCAACTCGCCCGGCGAGGACGAGGTCGGTGATGGCCGTGGGACACAGCCACGGCCTGATCGAGAGGGCCAAGGCCTCGACATGACACCGCGCGCCTCGCAGGAGGCCCACCCGCCGTCCTTGTCGTCTTCGTTGAAGGGCACCACACCTGGCGGCGCCGGTGGCACAAGTGCTGCTGCGGCTGCTGCGGCTGGGATGATGCCCACAGGCTCGCCCATGGCAGCGGGGATGGCCGGCCTCACCACGTGGGAGCTTCTCCTTCGTGCGTTTCCACGCAATGCCTTTTTCCGCCAACAACTTGCCGGCTACCGCTATCATCAGTGCCGTGATATGGATGCCGCCCAGCGCCTGTACGAGCGCCTGCTCCGCGACGACCCCTATCGTCTGGAGGGCACCACGGACTACTCGAACATTCTTTTTATGCGGAGCGATCGTCTGTCGCTCAGCAGCCTCGCGCAGCGGTGCTATCAGCTCGATCCGTTCCGTGCCGAGAGCAACTTTGTCGTGGGCAACTACTACGTACTGCTGCGTCAGCACGAGCGCAGTGTGCTGCACTTTCGCCGCGCCGTGGCTGTTCAGCCGCAATTTGTGGCGGCCTGGACCTTGCTGGGCCACGCCTACCTCGAAACACGCAACACCACAGCCGCTGTGGAGGCGTACAGTGTCGCTGTCGAGCTCGACCCCCGCGATTACCGCGGCTGGTACAACCTGGGCCAAGTCTACGAGCTCCTCCAGGCCTACCATCACGCCCTCTACTACTACTGGCACACCACCGCTCTGCGCGCGACCGATCCGCGCATGTGGATGGCCGTCGCCAACTGCCTCGAGCACGATGGACGACTACACGAGGCCGTCGTGTGTCTGGCACGTGCCGAGGCCTGCGAGTCCCCGGCGGCACTCGGCTACCCGGCGCTGGCTCGCCGCATTGCCGAACACTACATTGGGGAGTCGAACATGCCGCGTGCGTGCGTGTACTTGCAGAAGCTCGTCAGCGCCCACACGGCCACTGCCGAGGACCTGGTGTTTGCACTGCCTTTTCTCGTGCAACAGCGGCTGCGCGAGGTGGAGCGTCTGGTGGAGATGCCGGCCCGCTCGCCCAGCTACGACTCAGCGCTGCTGCGACATGGCAGTGGGTCCTGGCAGCGGACGGCGACCGAGGCCTCGCCGAACGCCTCGGCGACCACACCTAGTGCCGTCGGCTTGACAGCGACGGCCGCCACCACGACGACGACGACGACGACGGGCTCTCGTGTGGAGCGTGCGCTGGCGTTGCTGGCCGAGGTGGACCATTATTTGAACACCATGGAGCACCTGGATGTGGCCACCCCGAGCACTGCCTCCACGCTGGCGGTGGACGGCCTCGCGGAGGCGCGGTCCCCCTCGCCGTCCGGCTCGTCAAGCCCCGCTGTGCGGACGACGGAAACACGTCGCGGCGAGCGCTCGTCCGCACTGGCTGATTTTATCTTTGCCCGTCGGCGTGATGTGCAGATGAATCGCAGTGTGATCCAGTACAGCTGCGGCGGTCAGGCCTAGCGCACGAGGTGAGGACTTGGACGGGTGCGATACAATGAGGTGAGGAGGGCCGATGCCCACCTCCGGTTTGCGCCTTCTATATGTGCCTTGATTTTTTTTTTTTGGCTTTGGACGGATAGAAACTAGATTGCCTGCGACAGCTGTGCCGTCAACTCTTTTCTGTTGACCTCCATTCTGTTGCGCAGTGCTACACACAAACGAAGGAACAAATCACACACACACACACAACAGAAAAAAACAGGAATCTTTCACACTGCTGCAAGAACAACAAACGAAGAACCAAATAGCAATTCGGTTTGGACGTGTGGAGAGGCTTGGCAGGGGGCTTCCTTCTCCTGTGAATGCGCGCTCGCCTGCCAACGCTTCCTTGCGTGCGGGGTTCCGTATCACCACACAAACTTGAGACCCGCTTTCACCACACACTCACACGCACTCCTACGCTGCTTTCTCCTTTTTATTTTTTGTTTTCCACACCTTTCTTTTTCTTCAAGGGTGAACCAAGAGGTGGTTTACTTGAAACACATACAAATTCCTGTCCCTCTCCAATATTTGTGTGAGAGGGGCAAAAGCACAAGAACAACAAACACACATACACACATTTCCCATAGACTCCACTTTTTCCTTTGTTTTCTTCTTTTTTTTAGATTGCTGACCAAAGAGGCGGCAAATCTGAGGCTGAATCGAGCTCCCGTCTTGTGCCTCTCGTCTTCTCCCATCCTCTCTGTCACACCCACACAGGCATATACATACGTACACATACCGTGCTCCGCGTGTCACAAGACATGTCATCGTCGATCTCACCATTGCACTCGCCGCCACCGCTTGAGGCCATTCCGACGAACCGAATGCTTTCTGAAGCCCGTCAACCATCCTCCTCCTCCTCACCATCACGCGCGGCCGCACACGCCAGTATGTCGAATGGCGAACATGGCGGCGCGGACACCGAGACACGACAGGCGGCCGTCGTGCAGCGACTGACGAACACGGTGGAGCAGCAGCGCGCACGCATTCGCGAGCTGGTGCTGGCAACGGAGAAGAAGGACGCGGCCACGACGGAGCTCCGCGGTCTGTTCGAAAGCCTGACGCGCGACTACGAGGAGGCCTCGCGCACCGCCCAGAACAGCGCGCTCGCCCTGGACGCGCTCAAGTCCCACGCCGCGGCTGTGGAGGAGGCGCTCGCGCTCAGCAAGGCGACCGTCACTATGCAGCAGGAGAAGATTCAGCACTTCAACGACGAGTGGGCGGCCAAGACGGACCACCTGCGCACGCAGTTTGCGCTCGTGGTGGAGGAAAAGACCGCCGCCGAGGCGCAGCGCGATGAGCTCCTCGAAGGCCACCGCGTGCTCCGTGGCGAGAGCGAGCGCCTACACCGCGAGGTCGAGTCCCTCCGCACAAGCTTCGAGTCACGCCTGGCGAGGGAGGTGCAAGAAACCACCGCGGCACTTCGGCAGGCGCAAAAGGCACAGGAGAGTCGTCTGCAGGAGCGCGAGGAAGCCGTACAGCGCGAGACACGCCGCCTGGACGAGGGCATGTATCGCGTCGAGTCGGAGAACACAGCCGCCCGCGAATCCAAGGACGTGCTTCGATGGCGATTGACGGAGATGGAGAAGGTCGTGGCCGCCAAGACACAGCTCCACGAGCAGCTGACGCGCGCGATGGAGACCCTGCGCGAGGAGCACGCCCAGGCGCAGCGCGTCGCACGCACTGAGCGCGAGAACCAGGACCGGCGCCATCGTGCGCTCACCGAGGGCTACCAGACGCAACTCACGGAGCTGAACCACCTGCTCGACCAGCTGAAGCACGAGAAGGCACAGGGCGAGAAGACGGCGCGACTGGCTTGTGAGCGGCTGACACAGCAAGCCGAGGACGCGCAGGACCGGCACCGCACGGCCATGGCATCCGCTGAGCGTCGCGAGCAACTTCAGCGCGACGCGCTCAAGCACGCCCGCGAGGCGCTGACCGCCACAGAGACGAAGCTGTCCGCGGCGCAGGCGCAGGCCCATCAGGCCGTGCGAGCCGCGGAAGCGCACGCCGACCGCGACGCCCACGCGCAGGAGACGGAGAAGTCTCTTCGCGAGGCCGTGACCTCGGCAGAGCGACGTGCCGCCTCGTTGCAGAGCCGCGTGGACGTCTTGCTGCACCGTCTGAGTGAGAAGGAGACCGAGACGGAGTTGTACCGCTGCACACTCGAGCGCGGCATGTGGCAGCGGGCCCTGGCGTGGGCCGAGGCGACGGGGCAGACACTCTTGGACACCACGCTCGTCAGCATGACGGATGACAACAACACGAGCAAGGCGATCGCCGCACCGACAAGGACGGCGATGATCGCCTCTGTTCCGTCCGATGCTGATCCGCTGCCGTCACGCCTCGCGCGCCAACCGAGTGGGCACCGCACCCCCACCAAGACCCCCACCAAGGCCACCACCAAGGCCACCGGAAGGAACAGCAGCGGGATCAGCGTGCTGACGATTCGACGAGGCACGGGTCATCCGGGCGAGACGGGAGAGATGGAGGACGACGACGACGATGACGAACACACAGAAGACGAGGAAGAACAAGCGGAGGAAGAAGACGAACTGTCTGCGGCACACACCAGTCACGACTCGGAAAGCGACCAGATGGTGTGCTTCGACGACGACCTCCTCCAGCGCTGCGCGAGACAAGAATCGCAGCCCGGCGGACGCCATCATGACGGCGGCCGATCCACGGACAAGAGCCGACAAGGACATCGGCCTCGTCAAGGGGCACCGCGACTCGTCTCCCCGACCTCTGCCATCGCCCCCGGACAGGGTCGTCCATCCGCGGCTCGCCCCGCCCGTGCGACTGGGCGAGCCCCTTCGCTGACCAGGACCCCACCCCGTTCGCACAGCGCACACCGTATCAGTCGCATCAGCAGCGCCATCGCCGCCTCACCCTCGGCGGGGCCCTCTCCCTTTTCCTCCCCGCCGATGCCTCCGCGTCGCGCTCTCCTGCGCACGGACGTCGCCCCGCCATCGCCCTTCACGCGACCGCCCAGCGAGGCCCGCGCGAGCCGCGCACTACCACCGCGTCCCTCGACCTCACCACCGACCCCGCCACACGCCCTTGTGCATCCACTGAACCTCGTGCTCGGGCACTCGCCGCTCACGGCGGGCCTGTCTCCGTCCGCGCTGCACTCGCCGTGGTCCCCACACGTCCCCTCTGTGACGTCGAGTACACCAGACGGACGTGGTGCCGATGGTGGCGGTGGTGGCGGTGGTGGTGGTCGTCGGATCGACAGCGCGGTCACGCAGACACACCCGCATGGACTCGCGCAGAGACCCGATGTCAAGGACGCGCGCGATGGGGACCGTGATGGGGGAGAACGTCCGCGGACCACACCACCCCTCGCACAGGCAGCTGCCCCTCTCCGACGACCGGCATCGGCTGAGGTGTCGAACCAGTCTCTCGGCTCTGCACGCTACTACAAGGACGATGAGGAGGGAGAGGAGGCCGCAGCTGCGGCAGAGCCCAGTCAGGACGGACAGGTGAGCACCAGCACGCAGCAGCAGCAGCAGTTGTGGTCACGCTCGACCAACTCGGAGCTCCGCGCACGCAAGCGCAGCCGCCACCGTCATGGCAGCGGCCTGCGCGCGACACGACCGTCGCCCGTCTATGGCGACCCCGAGGCACTTATTCGTGCGACGATTGACGCGGTCCTGGCTCACGCACACCTCCCACCACCCCAAGCGCACCCACGCCCACCCACCTTTGATCCTCAGCACATGCCATGGCCACACAACACGACGACACCCCTCGCGGGCGCGAACAGCGCGGATGCCGACGCGGACGAGGCCGGCCTCGACACGAGCGCCGTGGTCCCGCCGGCAGGTCGGCTGTTCTTGTCGACCACAAACACCTCACAAACCACCACACAGACGCGGGCGAGCGAGGGACCGCCGCGGCCTTCCTGTGCGGCACCACCGTCGCTGGTCAGCGGCTTTGTGCCACCGCCGCGTCTCGGATTCCGTCCGACCGCGGAGAGCGAGGCGACCACAGCGGCCTCGTTGCCAGAGACATCGCTGCAGTCCGATCAGGTCGACGCGACGGGCTACGCCAGACTCCCAGCACCCCACACCGACGCCAACAAGGACAACAGCAACAGCAACAACAACAACAAGGATCGCGAGGACGGCCGCGTGCTCCCACCCCCACCACATCACCAGCGCCACGCACGAGCACCGTCTTCTGTTCGCTCGGACACCCCGCTCTCCGACGTGCTTCACGAGCAAGACGAACGTCACTCCGACGCGGCGGTGTCCGCGCGCGTGCAGGTCGCACTGGCGGACGTGGAGCCCGTTGTGCGGGCATGGGAGGCGGCACGCAGTGTCACGGACCGCTACGTCCACAGCACGCTTGACGAGCTAGTTGAGCGACAAAAGAAGCTGCTCACGTCCGTCATGCACGAGGCGTCACCGAAGAAAGGGCTCCGGACGTCTGCCGCCGTGCTGGGACGAGGCCGTGCGAGGAGCAGCGTGTCTGTGCTGTCCTCGATGGACACCAATGATGTCAACGAGGCGCTGTTTGCGACGTACGACGCCGCGCGGAAGGTACCGACCTCGCACACGCGCAGCAAGACAAGGGCTGCCCGATCGTCCTCCGCCTCTTCGCTCTCGTCACCACCACCGAGGCACGCGCATCCGCGGGGACCGCCTGCCGACCGATTCGCTCTCGATGAAGCGGAGGAGGACAGGACGCGAGACAAGGAAAGAGAGACGGCGGCGGCACAAACACCGACCCGCTTATCACAGCCGAGAGCCCCGATAGGTGTGCCTGCTCTCGCGGACGGTGAGGTGTCCCCTCTGACGGTCGATGTCTTGCAGAAGCACTTCTCGACCACTTTCAAGCTGCCCATCCCGTGAATGAATTGATGGATAGCAGTGCGATAGGTTTTATTTCCTGTGTGTGTGTGTGTGTGTGTGTGTGTGTGTGTGTGTGTGTTGCCATAAACTTTCACGTTGACTGAAAAACAACCACACTGCGCCGAGGTACTTTGGATTACTTGACAGCACCTGCCCTCAACAAAACACAAATAAGATGTATGTCTAAACCAACCACAGTGTCGAGCTCAGTGCTGACTAAAGATTCTTCTGTTTGTAATGTCTTTTTTTTTTCCTGCCTCCGCACCACGCTGTCCTTTCCCCGTTCCTCTCTCCTGTCCGTTGCCAGTAGCTCACGTTATTTTTCCCCAAAAAGAAGATCTTTACCAAAACCCTGACAGCGCATTTGTTCAACGAAGCAAACCTTCCCACAAAACTCGTCAGAACTAGACTAACCCACTCAAAGGCATTTCACTCGCACTACCACGAGCACACTCAACAATGTTTCGTCGTTCCTGCCAGATGCTTGAGCGTCCCGTGAAGATCAACCCCAATGTGCTCAACGCGCAGTATGCCGTGCGCGGTCTGATCCCTTCCACGGCTGATACCATCAAGAAGGAGATCG